>JANCOA010000002.1:10228740-10241387 GCA_024363135.1 Leptodoras oyakawai | reverse complement strand
GGAGGAAACCCACGCGAACATGGGGAACACATGCAAACTCCACACAGAAACTTATTATATAACTTAAATGATTTAAAGGTAAGAAGTGCTACTTAGTTTAATGTCACTTGGTGACCTCTGTTTTCGAGTAGCAATTCGTTTTGCTTGATTTTTAATATTTAGAGGTTAGTATAGAAAGTACATGATTTATATGGAGTTGAGAGATGGTCATGCTATGTGGGTTTTCTCAGGGTGTGCCGGTTTCCTCACACCCATCCAATACCATGCCCGGACGTGTATTGGTGACTCTAAGTCTCTGTCCACATGACAATGGACTGTTATGAATATAGAGTTTGTACTTTGCATTCTCAAAAATGTTTTGCATCCGTACAACAACGTTTTGAGAGCTTATCCTCACCCATAAGGTGTTGCTAAAACAAGTCAAAAGCTGTAATATGTATGCCAGGCCAGTAGGTGGCAGTGTAACTTGCCACACAAGTTTTACAAACACCTCAGAAGAATACCACAAACCTGCACACAAACACAACTCAATAGACACAACTCACCATTGTTGTCGTTTCTTGTAGTGTCGGTTGTGTGAAGTGGGCCTGTGTCCTCATTGTTTTCTGTATTCTCCTGTCTACAGGGCAACAACATATGGGTTGTGTTTTCAAAAGATTACGACTCTGAAACCAGGTTTCAAATGTTTGCATTTTCAGGCCCTGAAAAGGCTGTTGTCATGAGGATCAAAACATTTCTGTTTATGCAGAAACTTGCCACGTGGACTGCCCCAAGTGTGAATGTTCATGAGCATGGCTTTTTTCAGGATTCTCCCACCTTGCGCTTATTGTTCTCATCTCTGGATCTGAAATGTCCCCAAATATTGAGCCCACAGTAATCACTTAAAAAACCTTTCTTCCAGTCACTACAATCAAACTGACATAATATTGTCACTGGCAGTAGTTAAGGAATTCGTAATAGTTACAGATTCATATGTGTAAAGGTTTATAAATGAATGAATCACAAGCTCAGGCTTTAAGGGAATAAATAGTACAGTGAGAATTGGGACATTACCTTTGTAGTAGTTTACTCTGTCTCATGGGTGTGCTGCTCACTCACTGTGTGTGGTACAGAGTAATTCCCCCTTCAGCACTACAGTATTCGGCATGAGACAGATGCCGCCTGTCAGCTTCTCACCTCCAGTTAGTGCACTCCACACAACACACAGTTCAATGCCCGTAAGGCTCCTCCTAATTAGCATTACCTGCAGAGCCTAAGCATCTTTAGTTAGTTCTTCTGTTTCCTCTTTCCTGTTTTCTTGTGGTCTTGCTTTCTTTTACTGCATTCTTCTTCCCCCTGATATTTTACTAGTGTCCCTTCTGCTTTGTCTCTTTCATTGAACCCAAAATCCTGACAGCTTCAGAGCAACAGCTGTACAGTTCAAGTAAAAGGTATTGTGTACCACAAGCCCTTGGTGGCCATTTCTGTGAAGTCTTTATCATATGTCTACTTGAAGGTAAAAAAGTATCTAATTTGAATAAGATTTGTGTCCTTATTATGGCTAGGTTACTGTGGATTCCGAGCTAACAAATGGTTAATGTCAAGGCTAATGGCGGAACTGACCCTATTAGCTGCAGTTTCACATTTCCTTCTGAAAAAGCAGAGGGCGTTTTGGGTGATGGGCCATAATATGGCCATTTGGTTATGTGAAGAAAAGGGAGGAGGCAACCTGCAGAGAGGGAACGAGCAAGAGAAAGCCTGCGAGGCTGCTGTATGTTTACTTTGGATTTGAGATGGGGCTTTTGACCTTTCACTTCTGTAAATGCCAAGCTATACCGTTAAATCAATCAGCAAAAGAGCAGATTGATTTTTATTTCACCTTCCCAACTTGAATCAGAGGCAATATTTAAAGGCTTTTTGGAAACAGCCTTCCCTGTGGTGTGCAAGAACTTTTGGTTGATTGGCTGCTGTGCTGTGCAGCGATTTTCTCCAAACAGCTTGAGATTTCAGAAAGAGCATAGCTTGTACTAAATTGCATGATTATTTTTTTAGGGCTGCACAGAAGCTGAACCTTTCGTCCAAGCGTAAAAAGACCCAGCCGCCTATGCTGCAGCCACCAGAGCCATCCATTTACCCCACCAACTTCAGCAGCATCCTCCAGCTGTCTCCTCCGGCCGCTCCACCATGTCTGCTCAGGGCCAGCTCAAAGGCCAAGGAGAACCCCGGCATGGGCAAGGTCAGAGAGATAAATGTGCACACACAAACACACACACACAAAGAAACTATCAATGTGCTTACAGATGCATTCTTTGACAGAGAATATAGAGTGCTTTTGGTTTTAACCTGGCCACTGAATTGCAAAGCCATACATCTCTCTGTTCAGTTGGGAACACACATCTCTCTCTCACACACACACACACACATATACACACACGCACACACACACACATCATGGGATATCTGTACACAGCTGCAGTTGTTTGTATCGTACAGACTGCTGCCCAGACAGGCTTGGGGCAGTGTAGGCTAATATAGAGGTATAAATGCCATGGAATGTCATGAATCTGCTCTCCTTGTTCTCTTTTGCTTTTTTCCTGCTTTGTTCTCTGTGGGAGGGGACATTTAAAGGTGTTGACTAACCATTTTTTCCCCATTATCAGCTTGGCTTTTTGAACATATATTTTCAGTGTTGGAAACGATTTTGAGTAAGCATTGCATTTTCCAAACGCCTCATTCTTGCATTGATGAGCAATAAAAAAAAAACTCGAGTAAGAATTTCAGATAAATATAAGTTTTTAATAAAAGAAAAAAGTAGCGGTCTGTTTTGTTATTTTAACAGGCAGCATATAGTAGTTGGAAGCTCTGAAAAGAGGCAAAGCCAGCCGTAACAAGTATTCAGCATGTATCCTCTTTGTCTATTATTGTTCAGCTGTATGCTACCATATTTGTAGAGATCAAGAAGATTTGTACCAGATTAGATACCACCTGCTCTGTGAGATTATTGTAACACATGCTGCCAAAAGCTCAAGCCCATTGAGATGATTGCTAACTGCCCATCGTAAATGGAGTCATTGAAACCCAGCTTCATTAACGAGCTTCCTCTCCCTGCTACCCAAACTCACATCTGCTGCCGCCTCAAATAATCGACTGGGACAGAAGTTTGGGCAAGCTCAACTTTTCTGGGTCTTCACAACAAATTATACCTAAGACAGTGTAATACCTAAAATTATAAAAGGGACAAATTAGTTACAAATACAAATTATACCTAAAGACACTTTTATAATGATCAGTAATTATCACTTTTATAATTAGTAGTGTATAAGTAGTAGTGGTTAGCTAGTAATTATCACTAGCTAACCACCAGAAACAATTAGTATGAAATAGATCCAATCCTCTGCTTGGTCCTGTGAGTTACTTCCAGAGTGTATTGTGATATAATTTAGACCAGTTGACCAGCCTTCCGAAATGGAAAAAAATATGTATAGGATGTGGAATTGAGAGAACAGATCCATTAATACAAATATCAGGAGGTGAGCAAGACCTTGTCACCCGACCAATGTAAATATAGGGGAGACTGTTGACTTGGCCTGACTTTTTTTGGTCAGTCATGTGTGGAAACCTGTTTCTAATGTCACGGGCAGAGTAATTTCCATCACCATGTGCACACGTCCATCAGCAGTAATCGGCCCCTGCGGAGCAGGAGGAATGAGAGGGAGCTTGGCCGTGGCTGGTGTGTGGCATAGACATTCCTCTGTCCACTGGCACAGCAGTGGGATAAAGTAAAGCTGACATTGTTCTGCTGCACCAGAGCTGGACTGAAGCTGTAAATAAACACTAACCACAGGTCCAAAGGATGTGGTATGGCTTTGTGCTGTTCAGATTGGAATGGCGTAAGGGCTCTAGGGGGGGATGTGCTGTACTGTACTGCACTGTATAGTGTTTGCCTGGCTACTGAATGATGTCTGGAGTTTCAGCTTGTTGCTGATATGTTGTGAGCACTCGCTCAGAGTACTTCTTGCCTATGTGTATTTGGGGGTGACACTGTAAAACGTGTTGGAAAAGTTCTTCCAAGTTCCTTACAGCTTCTATAGTTAAAACATAAGCTTTCTGTTTCTCATCAGATGATCTCTGTATCAGCAAGTCTGTACAGTATCATTCTACCAAACCGACAACCCTAGAAAAAAATAGCAAAAGGCTAGTTACAAGCCTGAATACACTCTTTTATTATTTTTGTATTTTTTTTCTATATTTTTTTCCTGCATGAGCAACCTCATGATAGTACTGTCTTTTATCTGCTTTTTCTTTCCCTGTTTCTCTGAGCAGGTGAAGGTGATGGTGCGGATCTGTCCATCCGTTGGGATACAGGATTCTTCTGAGTCTATGTCTTTCCTGAAGGTGGACCAACGGAAGAAGCAGTTGACCCTGTATGAGCCTTCGCTGTTGACCCAGCCCAGCTCAGGGCACAGACGTACACCACTAGCAGCTCCAAAGATGTTCGCTTTCGATGCTGTCTTCACCCAAGATGCCTCACAGGTAAGCACTCCATTATAATCTGTGTGATTTGCTGTTGGTTTTCTGATATTTCTGCTGCTGGCTTGTTTTATTGGTTGTATTCTAGTACATTTGCACTAAGACTTTTCCTCAAGGGCAGCTGGACATCTGCACAACATACACAAACACCACCTCCCACGCATGTATTCTCAACAGGGCTTGAGGCATAATGCAAAAATGGCCCTCTTATTTCAGCATCATTCTTCAGAGTATGGCTACAGCAGCTGTTTCTTTTAAGTCTGGAAAGTTATTTGAATTCCAGCCGCATATATTCAGCAACACTTTTGGTTCGTCACCCAGACTCCAGAGCTGGGAGGGCATCCAAATTAAGACCAGAGTGCCTTCCAAACAGCCACACAAATAACCACGAGGAGACACTTAAGAGACATGCACAGTCCTTGAGAATGATTGAGAACAATTTAGTTGATGTTTTGTGGCAACTGAGCCTGACTTGTTAATGTCTATGCTGAAAGAACTCAGCATTGAATCCATTTTATTGTGGCTCTTTACACAAACAATTAATTTGCTTCTTTAGGGCATGCTTGATTTAAAGTGTTTGATTTAAGTATTCATTGCAAAACAAGTAGATAAGCATGATGAGCATGATGATAAATGACGAAAAATAACGTTTTATTGGCTGAAGGGGCACATTATTCTAGTCAGTAGCTTGCTAAAATGTGCTGTTCTTCAGTATAGCATTGGATAGCCTGTTTGTCCTTGTGTATTCTTTTTCTATGTGTGATGTATGGATGGAGATTGCTGCAGTAGTGAACTGTCCCTGTGGACTGAGGCTAGTGGAACAGATTGTAATGACAGCGCTGTAGACTGCAGCAGTGTAAACTTCCCCATGCCTGATGAATCCATGATGAGCTGCTACTCGCATGATTTGATGCTGAACTGCATTTCTTTTTCTAATGATGAATTAAGTAGATATCTGTATGCATCAGAAATATCTGCCTTTCAGACTGACCAAGTTCTGGTGCACAGTTCCTGGCATTCTGTGATGGAATCTGCAGCACTGCATTTTCATGAACACTTGCTCACTGTTCATATCCTTGTTTTTTCTGGATGTCCGCAGGCTGAAGTGTGCTCAGGGACCGTGGCTGAAATTATCCAGTCAGTGGTGAATGGAGCAGATGGATGTATCTTCAGCTTTGGCCATGTTAAACTTGGTAAGCTTTTCTTGTCCAATATCCCACATTATCATTATATGTAATTACATCGTATTACACTTTACTAATGACTTACAGGTGGGATAGCAGCCATGTGTTTTATAGTCCAGGCCTTTGGTTAATAGTGTGGAAGAAACCTAGTGACTAAATAACCTTTAGACTATAGAACCTTTAGTGAGGCATGTGTGTTTGTCACAGTTAATTGCATTTGAATATTTTAAGTCTGCGTCTAGATCAACGCGTGTGAGAAGACAGAATGGTTGGCAGTTGTGTTACAACAAATAGTGACATTTTCTGTTTGGGGAAAGCAGTGAGGTTGTTGCAAACATATAAATCATGTAGTTTACAAGGTTTAAGTGTACAGTGTAGCAACAATTAATTCACAACCCACCACTAAATCCACCAAAGAAAAAGAACTAACTGACTTGTTTGACAGATGCCCTTGATGACGTAAGATGGAAGGATAACAAACAGATTAACAATGATATAATAATTTAAGAACGTTTATTTGACAGTAATGTAAGGAGACTGGATAAGTAGATAAAAAATGATACCACATAACAATATTCATACCAATTATGATGATGATAATTGGTATGTTGATAATGATACCAATGAAAGATATGAAATCATTGGCAAGTAGTATCAATAACAGTGGTATAAACAGTGAACAGTCAAGTCACCATGTTGATAATTTTTTCTTAATTGCACAACTCTGAGTGGTTTATTCCTTATTTACATTTACATTTATGACATTTGGCAGATGCCCCGATCCAGAGCAAATTACACTGAAGTACCAGAAAAATTGGTATGCCATTTAATACTTGGTAGGTCCCCCAATGGATCTTGGAGGGAATGTTGCACAGTCCTTTGTTGAGGCAGTGTTGCATTTCTATCACGTGAAATGATTCTTGCCAGCCAACGCTGGTCACGTTCACCCAGGGTCTTTTTACGGCCTCGCTGCTGTCATAAGTCCGAGGTTTTGCAAGAATTCTTGTAGTCACGGGACACCCTTGAAATGCCCTTACCTGAAATTCCAAACTTTGCTTCTACCTCTGAAATGCTGTGACCCATCTCATGAGCTCCAACTATTAAACTGTGTTGAAAATCTCAACATTGTGATAACTTGCCATTCTCACAGTGGAACAATCTCTAGAAGCTTCCATAGATGTCTATCGCTTTATATAAGTTGTTATTTATTTTGTATAGGTTCCAGTACCGTAGGTTTATGGTACTTTGTGGAACGTTCATCTCAATTACACAATTGAGCAGTTGCTCAAGGGCCCAGCAGTGGCAGCTTGACTATGGTGGGATGTGAACTCATGACCTTCTGGTCAGTAGACCAATATCTTAACCACTGAGCTACACTGCCCCTTTTTCAATTATGCAACACTGATCAACACTAAATAACACACAGAGATTTTTTTTAATCCATCAAGTTATGTAGGACTTGCCAGTTGGTTGGAGGCACTTCCTTTTTTCCTTCAAATTAAGGAATTTTGGATGGAAACTACCAAAAGGCTGATATGAAGAAACACAACCTAGTCTTTATTAACCATGTCTCATCAGGTTTTACAACATATTTGCTTGCAGTATGTCAGCTCAGCATACTTTCTTCCTGTTATCTTGTGAAGAAAAGCCCCCTACACACTGACATCTTATGTATAACACCTTCTTTCTCTCTCTTTCTCTTTATCATCACATATACACTGGTAAATGAATTTGATTAAATATTTAATAACTGGTATCACCAGTAGAAAAGGCTCTTTTGAAATTCCAGAGCTCTGCATACACCAGTACACTGCCAGAATTAACAGCTTGCTCTCTCCCCTTCACTAGGCAAGACGTACACCATGATTGGCAAAGACAGCTCTTCTCAGAGCCTTGGCATCGCGCCCTGTGCCATCTCCTGGCTCTTCAAGCTCATCAGCGAGCGCAGGGAGAAAACAGGCACACGCTTTTCTGTACGTGTCTCAGCTGTGGAGATTTACGGCAAAGACGAAGGTCTGCAGGATCTGCTCTCGGAGGTCTCAACAGGCAGTGTGCAGGATGGCCAGTCGCCAGGGGTCTACCTGCGTGAGGACCCCATCTGTGGCACACAGGTTAGTGAGAGCTCAGGGATGGGGCTATACTGTTATTTTTCTCTTTTGATTTCTTTTCAACATGAACATGAAATAATGGGTTTGCAGTCTGTGCATTAACACATTGGTTTATGTTCTAACTACACCTCATAGCAGCAATTTTTATAACATAATGTCACAAAGCTCTGCACTGACAGGCAGCAGTTTCATTCCTCCTCATCTAGGGGTGCTGCTGATGTGTCTTGCTCCCTTCCCCCACCAGTCTCCTCATTGGAGGAGGGTAAATCCTAGTGGGGTGTTTCGTGTTTGGGGAGATGAGGTAGCGGGTAGTTGAAAGCACTGCCAGGTGTTGGCATCAGATGTTGTTTTTTGGGGTCCATATGAGGCCAACACTTCAAAGGCTGCCTGTAGGCTTGTGAAGTTTGGATAGAGGGAGTCAGGCTCCACCCAGTGTTCCTCAGAGTGGTTTCCCTTCTCCTCAGTTCTAGCACTGCTAACTGGTCTAGTCACTGCGTATTTCAAGCATGAGTTTATCTGCTTGATGAAACATTCATCCGTGGTACTGGTTCATTTCAGAACTTTAGGGCCATTTCAGGGCTGTGGTGGATCTGGAGCCTGTCCCAGAAGAACATAGCACAAACTGAGAATTAATGCATGCAATATGGATCAAAAGCCTGCTGCTTTACCTTTGATCTTGACCTTTTAGCCTTTTTACCAGTTGAATTATGTTGAGATTGTACCCACTGCTTTCTTGTTTCCTTGATTGCTTTGTCAGTAATTCTTCTTTAAATCTAATGGGTTGCCTGTGTGTAGAGCAGCCTAAATAGCTTTCTCTATTTCACCTTCAATACTAGTCTCTCTTTCTGTAGCTTTTTACCCATTAGTACGAACTGAAAAATTTGCCTTGGCAACCCTTGACCTGGCATGGTGGCACAGTGGGTAGAGCTGTTGTGTTTCACAGAGGCACCCGGATTTGTGTGGGTTTCCTACAGGAGCTCTGGTTTCCTCCCACAGTCCAAAGATGTGCCCTCGGTATATTAATGTGTCTGTCTGTGTGTCTGCCTTGCAATGGACTGGTGACCTGTCCAGGATGTTTCCCTGCCTTCTGCCCAGTGAGTGCAGGGATAGACTCCAGCATCCCCACAAACCAGTATTAGGATAAGCAGCTTAGATAATGAGAGAATGAACCCCTGATCCCTGTTGAAACAGAGACAGCAAAATCAGGCTATAAAAGAGATGCAAGACAGGCATTGGGAAAATGTTATCACATTCGTTTGAGTAATTTTTTTGCTATTAAAATCTTAACACACACTTGTTAATCATTTTTGTTGAACGTCTGTGATTTTAATTATCCTTCATTTTGTCTTGAGGGTATGCATCAGTGTCAGTGTAATTTTTTTGTGCAATTGGTTCCAGCTCCAGAATCATAGTGAGTTACGGGCACCTACCGCAGAAAAGGCTGCTTTCTTTCTGGATGCAGCCCTTGCAGCGCGCAGTACCAGCCATCCCGATGCAGATGAGGAGGACCGGCGCAACTCGCATATGCTCTTCACGCTTCACATATATCAGTATCGGATGGAAAAGAGTGGCAAGGGTGGAAGTGAGTATCTGCATGGATGGGTGTGTTTGTGTATTTGTGTGTGTGAGCGCTTAATTGACATTCCATCTTCCTCTGTGCCATTAATTGATGGGCTCTGCTTCCATTTCCTTTTTTTTCTCACTTTTCATACTCGCAGAGGTGGAGAGCTGCATCTCAAATTCATTAATCTAATAGCTGAGATATTACAGACTAAATCAGAGCTACTGTCCCATCACCCTTTCATTTTTTCTTTCAATCTATCATGTGGAAGGTAAATCACTCGGGCCTGTTTTGACCACTTCATTAAACTTTAATGGGAATTTTAACAGACAGTAATAATTCATGAGCAGCTAATGACCACAATCATAATGTAGAAGTACCTGCCACAGAGCAGATCTGCGGTTCTCATTAGCATAGGTAAATGCTTGAGAACAGATGAAAAACTCTGCATCATTGTGTTAAATGGATATGGACGCTGACTAGCTTTCAGAAGGAACAGCACACAAAACACCACCAGGACAGCCTGGAATATAGCCTGCTCTGAAACCCAGTCATTTTTCTTTGCAGTTATGTGAAATAATGAACACGTAACAGGGATAATGTGAGGCAGATTCTGCCTGAACTTATTGTGGCCCTCAGAGTAACTTTATGTGACATGCACAATGACAGTTATAATGCCATGACAAAATGTAATGATAGTTATTCAAGAGCTTTTCTGCATTAAGCTGTGGTGCACTGAAAATGTCCTCACAAAATGGTGTCATTTGTGACACAGGCAATTTTAACTGACATTTCTTTTACATTATTACATTTGCAGCACACTGCAGTATGACTCTAATATCTGTAGCAATGGTCTGAAATGTTTATATCTCTGTGATGATGACTTGTGTGAGCAGACAAGGACCTTTTAATAGCATGACTTACTGTTTACTGTGTATGACTGAGTGTTTTATCTATGACTGTTCATTTAGGCAGTTTAACACAGATTTGTATCACATCAGACTGCAGATTAATGAGGAATTAATCACTGCCAGTCATGCTCCTCACTGACCTACTCAAAGGGTGTGTCAATGTCTGCTGCTGTGTACACATCCCGACATTACTTCAGAGTAGGAGTGTGAGTGGTATGTTAAATCCTCTTTACCACTGACTCAGACTCCATTGTGAGATGGTATCATCTGTTACACAGTTTCTGTAGTGAACTAGCAGCCAAATATATAACCTTATTATTACCAATTTAACAGCATTAATCTTATTGGACCCTTTATTACTTGGAGCTTTTCTCCTGTTTTTCAGCATTAGTATGCACCACTGTATTATCAGTGTCCTGAATGTTTCAAGCTGCACATGTGGTACCATCAAAGTGGTCATTTTCAAGATGTAATAATATAATTTCCCACCATGGGTCACTCAAAGTGTGAAGTGGGGAAAAAATGGAAGCTTCCACAAAAGCATGTTTTGTTTGCTCTGTCAGAGCATGTATACCCATAAAGCTACTTTAACTACATTTTTACTGTTATAGGCCTGATTGGGTATTGGTACTGTGAAACTATGTGCAACAGGGGACAGTAACAAGCTAGTCAGATGACAATAATGAGTAGTGTTGGCAACATGTTAGCTGGCTAACTTGTGATAACTCTAACTTTATGATTACCTTCAGTCATTGGTATGGTCAGTGTTATAGATTTAACCAAGTACTGTGTCTGTATATTAACTGATTCAATGCCAATACTTACTTAACTATACATTAATTTCAAAATAGAGAAGGGGCATTTTTGCACTGTGCAGTGTGTGCAAATATTGATTTGATGTCACTCCATAAACGAGGAAGGACTTGGCAATTGATAAGACTAACCTAAACTGATGAAGTTTTTAGGTGTAGGTTGTAGGTGGGGAATTAAAAGTAACTTTTTCTCAAATGCAACATAAGTCTCCTTATATGCTCTTTTGTTTTCTGTTTGTGTTTTGCTTTTTCTTCTAATACCTCTCCTCCCTTCCAGTGTCTGGAGGTAGAAGTAGACTGCACCTCATAGATCTGGGCAGCTGTGAAAAGGTACTTAGTAAGAGCAGGGATGGAGGAGGCGGTCTGTGTCTGTCCCTCACTGCCTTAGGCAGCGTAATCCTGGCTTTGACAAATGGAGCCAAACATGTACCTTACAGGTAGGAGAAAAGAGACTGTCACACACACACACACACACACACACACACACACACACACACACACACACACACTTTTTTTCCTGGACATTGTGTTATATATGTGTTTTGTGTGTGTGTGTGTGTGTGTGTGTACTAGAACATATACTATTTCCAAGATTAGTGATGGCAAAAAAGTCTTTCTCTTTAGGATCTTATGCATATTTTTATTTGTATTTTTTCATGTGAACATAGAAAAGACAGACAAGGTTTATTGTTATTCAGTTTTCCAAAGACGTAACAGAAAAAGTTTGAACACGTAATCAAAGCTGGCAGTAACAAGATTACACACGCTGAGTGGTGTTGACAGGTTTAATGTCAACTGTATTTGCTGATGATGTCATTCATAGTGCTCTGCATAAATTTGCACCTCTTTGCATTATTTGATCATTTGATTGTCAAAAAAATGATTTTTGTATTAATTTTGTATTATTTAGGGATAGTAAGCTTACAATGCTACTTCGTGATTCACTTGGGAACATCAACTGCAGGACAACAATGATAGCACACGTCTCAGACTCACCTGGTCATTATGCTGATTCACTCGCCACTATCCAGCTTGCCTCCCGAATTCATCGGATGAGAAAGAAAAAGTCCAAGGTCAGTGGAACCTTATTATTAAATAAAAAGTGCTGTAATTTTATTCAAGGTTGTCTTTGCATAAATGCTTTTGAAGTGTTTAAAAATGTAAAAATGTTGAAATGTGGATAGTAGTAAATATAACAACAAATGTGGACATTTGAAGAACTATAATATAGAAAGAACTAGATTACTAACAGTAAGGAACTAATGAAATATTTTAGATGATTACATATATAAGTGTATAAGATTATTTTTTTGCTATTTTAATTGCTACTCGAAAACAGACGACATTAAATCAACATGGCTGCTCGCAACATCTAGAGTAAACGAGTAAACAAAGTAGCACTTCTTACCTTAAGTCTTTACCTTAATCTTACCTTCTTACTTTAAGTTA
This sequence comes from Leptodoras oyakawai, assembly GCA_024363135.1. NCBI lineage: Eukaryota > Metazoa > Chordata > Actinopteri > Siluriformes > Doradidae > Leptodoras > Leptodoras oyakawai. The sequence continues at coordinate 10,228,853 of JANCOA010000002.1, read as the reverse complement.
TATAATAAGTTTACTAAGTTTAAATAAGTTTAATAAGTTTAGAAGTCAGGTTACTACACAGCCGACAGCCCTATTGGACAACTGTTAAAATTCATATTATGATTATTTTATAA
>JANCOA010000002.1:10212548-10223735 GCA_024363135.1 Leptodoras oyakawai | reverse complement strand
GAGAACATGCAAACTCCACACAGAAATTTCCCAGGTCGCCCCATCTGGGGATCGAACCCGGGTCCTTCTTGCTGTGAGGCGACAGCACTATCCACTGCCATACCAGTGTGCTTATTGAAAATTCCATTACAAAGTTGGCCCTTTGCTGCTGTAATAGCCTTCACTCCTGTAGGTATTTAGGTAAGGCACTGATGTCGGGTGAGCAGGCTTGGTGGAGAGTCATCATATCTTATCCATCTTGAATTTGCTCAGTGCGGCTGAGTACAGGGCTCTGTGCAGGCCACTTGGCAAACCATGTCTTTATGGGGCTTGTTTTGTGCACAGCAGCATTATGATGCTAGAGCAGGTTTGTGCCTCTTGAAGGAAAATCACAAACTACAGCATACAGTGACATTTAAGCAAGTGTGCGCTTTCAGCTTTGTGGCATCAGTATGGGTATGATGGTCAGGTGTCCACATACATTTGACCATATCGTGTCTACTCTAGATTTGTTTTTCACAAAAATATAGCAAATATATCTAAAAGCTTGCTTCTTTACAAGTGTGCAGTTATGGTTTCCAACACAGAACACTGTATGCATGTTGAACTCTGCATGTTTAGATTTCATTACAGACCTAACATTTACAATCCTCTTCTTTTCTTAATGCAGCAGTCAGTTCAGGATGTTGATAAGGTACGTACGCCCTATGGAGTGTGGGATTTCATTCCTATTACTTTCTTCCAGACAGACCTCTCTATCACTGTATCTTCTGTATCCTGTAATTCATTTGTAGAGTAAATGCTGCACTCAGCAATTATATACTACAGTTCAGCAGTGTGAGCCTCAAAATTATTTGAAATGGAATTACTTTACATTGGTTTCTACTTAACTCACCAATCACCTCTGTTTGTAGGGTCTGCTGTATTTTAACACAAAGCTGAAGGACGTTGAGCGGCGGCAGCAACAGATCACAGATCTTAAAATGAAACATGCCACACTAAAGGAAGAACTGGAGGACACCAAAGCCAGACTAATGATGGACCCCAGAAAGTGGATTGGAGAGTGTGAGTTTCATAGTTCTGATTTAAGTATTACACGAGTTGAATCATTTTAAATGTTCTCTATTAAGTTTTTTTTTTTTTTGTGCCCCATACAGTTGAGGTGGACCAGGACTTGGAGCCAGAGTCACAGGAGTACATGGAGGCACTAGAGCAAGTCACGAGTGAACTGGAGTACTACGTCAACCTATGCAAGTCACGTGTTATGATGGTGACCTGCTTTGACATCAGAGTAGCATCTGAGATTCAAGAAGGACTGCGAGAAGTGGAGGTATGAAAATAGGATGAGAAATGAAGAGGTATAGTAGTGAGAAAGAGTCTTGGAAGTCTGAATAGAAGGAAAATGAAATGTAGCAGCCAATTCACTGATACGAAGAACAAAAAAGACAAGGAATAAACTTAAAAGACTGGAGCACTGAACTCTGCATAGAGGACGATTGCGTTATCTTTGAGAAATGACTGGTACTGGTAAAATATAGTGCCTCGCACTGTGTAATGGATTTGAATGGAAAAAAAAGCAACAACATGATATTTTTGGATCATCTACTATGTTGAAACAAGACAGACTGTCATCATTCAGCCAAGAGTTTTTTCTGCTATACCACAAAGTGCCTTTGTGATATAATTTCAATCATTATTTTTTGTATTGGTGCTACTGCTCTAACCAGCATACCTAAGCCAACCCTTAACATATTACTTTTAAGAAGAAATGATTTTATATTACATTGTATAGTGTATTTATATGATTAAACATCCTGTAAAATACCATGTTTTGTGGGAATATTAAAGGCATTAGGAAAGGAATGCAATAAGCTAATGTTATTGCATTTTCCTAGACTTTGCCTTCTTCTGTACTATCACCTTTCAGCATTTTTTCATCTAACCTCTGGAGCCTTATGTTCTCTTTCTAGTGACTGTGTCTGACTTTCTAACTTACATATCAAGCAAATCTGTGATGTCTTTTAAAGAGCTATGTTTGTAATACTGTTATAAGTCAACCACTGCCAACCTTGGTGGAACCCACACTTAACATAAATTCATTCAACTTTGACTCAGTTGCCTTGAGCAATTTAAGGTGAATAGAACAAGATGTGTGATCATATCTGCATAAGAACACATTCTAATGTGATTGATGTTTTGCATTTGGGGTTTGACACTCTTATTTTGTCTCGCTTTCTTTACTTATATTGAATGTACATAAGGAACCTAATGAGAACCCAAAAAAGAAAGCCCAAAATATGACTTATCTAGCTATCTAATTTACAGTTAAAGTCAGTCATTTAGGATGTCTATTCATTGCTATCTGATTTAAAAAATTAGATTAGGTCTGGTCCTGGTTTACATTTATTGAGGCAGCAGCAGTGTGAATTCATCATTGAGCCCACTGTTGTTTGCATAAAGCAGCTAATGATTCATGCAGTCTGACAGGTTGTCCAGAGTTCAGCGAAGAATAAGATGTCTCTCAAGCAGCAGAAGAGCAAGAGCTAAAATATGTTCAAAATAGATAATTATTGAGCATTTCGGAATTGAGGGAGAGGTGATCATGTTCGTCCAGTGAAAACTAGAAGCCGAAACACTCAGTATTTGCCATTGTTAAAGACCATGCACTGATCAAATTGACTATATAAAACTGCAACAGATGTTTTCACATTGTTATAAACAAACCACTGTGGATAAGATACACTGGAGTACTAGTGCCAGGCATTGGTTCTATGCATTCTTGCAGTTTGTTCATGTAGAACCTCAAAATGCTTTTGCCTTTAGCACAAATGCACTGGCCTTATTTGGAGTTTCTGAGCATTTCTTTCTGCCTTCTTAAAATGCTTTTTACAGATTAACTTGCCTAAACTCTCACAAATACCTCTGTATTCCTGATGTCATGGAGGCAACTGTACAAGTGTAGATTGTCCACAATGGCTGTTTGTTAACTGTCTTTCAAAATATATTTGTGAGCGACTTTTGCATACCAGCATCATGACGAAGGCCGTTATTTCTACTGTTCATCAGATCGTATTAGAATACATTTTCCTTGTTAACCTTTACAAGTACATATGCTCAGGCCCTTTCTTACAATGCTGCATGAGATTTTTTTTTATTATTTCGTAGATATTTTCTTGTTCATTTTTACATGCCTTTTTTAATGACGATGCTGGAGTTACTGTCATGGGCAGTTTTAAACACGAATTAACCAACTAACACCAAACAAAACCTTTTTTATTCTAAGTGTATGTTATGTCATATTTCATATCAGATCATATTTTCTAATGTTTTTGTTTGGTTTTGTAAAAGATTTTCAAAATGTGTAAAAAATGTATAATATGGCAACTTGGTATGACTTTTCTGTTGTGAATAAAAACATGTTCCTTCTTCTTGTTGTGTGCATCTCAGTTTTAAATACCATTAAACAAACCTCGGTGTGCTTTGTAGGTTGATGGCGTTTAAAGAATCTTTTAAGAAAATAACAAGCATGATTCATGTAATGGTATATAAAATATAAAAAAAAAATTAAATGTAAAAACAGTCAGTTTTGTAATCTCTCTAATGATTGGCTTCAGTGCTGTGGCACATTGCAAAGCAGCATGAGTGTTGCTCACACTGTAGGAACTGCTATATCTTAATATAGATGGATTAGAGGTGAGGCATCAAACTGTTAGTACAGTACAATTATATATTAAAATACAATGGGTTATCTTATATGACTGCCATTGATTTTATACAAATGTAGTATAAATGGTGCAAGAAGACTAAGACATAAGGTTAAGCTCTAGGATAGTTCAGTCTCTATATGATGCTTATACATGTAGTGTTTATTGTATTTAATCACATGCACATATTTTCGGACGTACAGCACTACAAAAGCTCAGTAAAAAAATTGCAATGGCAAGTAATCCACAGGTGTTGAATTAGAAGAAGTAGTGGGTGGATGCTCATTAACTATGCCAGCAAAACATGCATGCACGCACGCACCCCACAAGCTACCCTGTCCCCACATAATCCTGTTGTGCTGCCACCTGCTCTGAGGTTTACACAGGAATGTGCTATTTGGTTGAGGACCCACTCATACATGCACACACCCACATGCACACACACCATGTTTAGGATGAGAACCATAAGACAGGTTACAGAATCCCAGTCGAGAGATACAGTGCAGTGCAAAACAGAACATGTTTCTGGCAATGAATGTAAACTGCACAGTCTAATTACTGTATAATATGGTCTTCCCCATTTATCCGATTATGGTGATGGCGCTTGCCAGAGTTTTAGAGGATATCCTTGCAATGTGTTCTTCTAATACATTTCAGCAGAGCTGCTTAAATTTAGACTTGGACTGCATATTACTAGGTAATCCCCTACTTACAGAGCAAATACAATAACCCCAGCCTGCTCCCATCTTTCCTCCCCACTGTTGATTTAATTTGATTGAAACCAGAGCATACAGTAGTAATGATTTGGCGGTTCTGTTGGAGCATCTGGCTTTTATATTGCTAATCAGATCTGTGGCCTTTAGTCTTGCTGGCTGTGAGTGCTTTTTGACAGCTAGCAAGAGGATTGTATCATTCAAATGACTATGATTAAACTGTACATTTAGGAAAATCTGACATTGTTTCATTTTGCCTTTGTCTGTCCTTTTGTTGTCATGATAGCTCACATCAATATGGCACAAGTACATCACCCAACATTTGACATGCCACTTATTTACCATTCGGAACATATGACAGTTGAAGTCCTTGATACCATCACTTCAAGGACTTCTTGTTCTTCTTGATGCTAAAGATGGTTCTTAATGACATTGGCTGTATGGTTGGGGTCGTTGTCCTGCTGCAGAATAAATTTGGGGCCAATCCCTGGTACACCTCCCTGGTAGTACTGCATGATGGATAAGTATCTGCCTGTATTTCTCAGCATTGAGGACACCATTAATCCTGACCAAATTTCCAACCCCATTTGCAGAAATGCAGCCTCAAACTTGCATGGAACCTCCACCATGCTTCACTGTGGCCTGCAGATACTCATTATTGTTCTGCCTTCTGGTACAGCCAAATATTTCACATTTTGACTCATCAGTCCAAAGCACCAGCTGCCAGTTTTCTGCACTGCAGTTCCTATGTTTTTGTGCATAGTTGAATCACTTGTCCTTGTTTCCATGTCAGAGGTATGGCTTTTTGGCTGAACTCTTCCATGAAGACCACTTCTGGCCAGACTTCTCTGGACAGTAGATGGGTGTACCTGGGTCCCATTGCTTTCTGCCAGTTCTGAGCTGATGGCGCTGGACATCTTCCGATTTTGGGCAATAAGCTTGATGTGTTTGTCATCATGTGTTTGGCATTAAGCTTCATTAGACAACCACTGCATCTATGATCCTCAGTGTTGTCCGTTTCTTTGTGCTTCTTCAAAAGAGCTTGAACCCCCAGTCTGCTTTGAAATCTGTGTCTAGGAGAGCCCTTGCTGATGCAGTATAACTACCTTGTGTCTTGTTGCTGTGCTCAGCCTTGCCATGGTGTAGCCCTGTGTCATGAAACTATATTCCACAGCCTCACCTTGGTAGCAGAGTTTCCTCACCCAGTTTAAGGTCCTAAACAGCTGTTTATGTTTCAGTTAATGACTGTGTTTCAACCTACATGTGAAACTGATGATCAGTAGCTCCTGTTTGGTATATTTGGTTGATCATACACCTGACTATAATCACCCTGACTACAAAATCCCTGACTTTGTGCAAGTGTACTTATAAGAGTTGATAAAAGTGTAGTAATACAAAATAAATTAATAAAAAATAAACAATTCTGATTTGTATGTTTGAAAGCATTCTTAGTTTACAGCATTTTCCCTCATCTGTATGTGTGTGTGTATACAAACATGTTCTCAACCTTAAAAATGAGATGCTGTCTGTGCCTGTTTTTTAACCCAGTGCAGTGGGTGCATGGCCCATAAAGAGGAAGTGATCTTTAGATTTACTTCCTTCAGTCGTTTCTAATGAGTAGAGCTACCCACACCTTAACGATGCAGGGTCTCTCATTTGGTCACTCCCATAAAAATGCATCTTTGATTTGTAGGGGAACCTAAACCAATCGCTATATTGCTTAGGGAGATCAAGGAGAACATTATCACCCCCTGTGTAATTTATTTTGGTTTGGTCCTGACATGAAATATTCATGTTTTAATTTAGCTAGGTCCTTATTTACTCTATGTCCTCAAAGGTTCTTTTTGACACCTTTGTTTTCTTCTACTACATGGTTTGAATATTTATTTGCTAGTTTAAATAGCTTCACTGATGACTACCCAAGAGTTCACAAAATTAATTGACCATTGCATTTAACCATTAGTGGACAACAGACCTTGATGAAATAATTGACATTTACCTACATTTTTAAAAATAATCTAGAACACCACCTTATGAACAAACATATTTCCTTTTCATTTTATGAGACTACATGTGCTGTTCTGGTGCTACATGGTTGATTGTGCCACCCACTGTCTTAGCGATTTAGAAGATTAAAAGAGAATTTATGAGTGCCCTCTGTTCAAGGGGTTGTGCGGTTGGCCCAGGCATTGTTAGCAGGCCTGCAAGACTAGCGATTTACAACTGTGCAATCAGACTGAGTTCACCTTCGATACCAGGGCCTGACTCTTTTAAGGGGAGCTATAAACCTAACCAAATGCTGCCACTTACTCTAAGTAATTAAAACAAGCTGGTTTGGAAAGAGACCTTAAATTACCGGAGTATGTGTGTGAAATTGAACACATTGCTTCCCATTGCCTTCAGGGGTGCTGTAACTATTGACAAACCTTAACAAACACACACATCATTATCCAGCAGTTCCAAACCAGTCCTTCCCACTGCTAAAGGCACGGCAGTCTCATGGGAATTGGGGTCATGGAACGGCCTTTCAGGGAGATGGTGTTGCACCAGGGGTTGAAGCAAACTCTTTGAAAACCACGTTAGAAATTACCAGCCTAAAAAGGAGTATCTATGCATGAACCCTGTGCTTAATGAATATGTCTGATTCCAAGAAAACAAGTTAAGCCAAATAGCAATAATAAGGGTCTGTATTTCAGCTGATCTCATTTGTGTAAATTCACTTTGTGAGTGAGGTTCAAAAAGCATCAGTGAAAATCCCAAACCAGACAGTTAAATATCAGAAATACATTTACAAACCAATGTCAGACACCTTTATGTTTTAAACAGTTCTCCTGCATATTAAAACCATTTTAACTTGCACATTCTTCTACACACAATGACTTTGTTTGTGTATGACTCTGACAGGTCTGGTTTGTGTAGGTCTGGCTAGTCACCGCCCAGGAGTCTGGAGTAATGGAGACACACAGCAACCACAGGCCTGATCGGAGCTGACAGCAACCTGGCAGCAGTCAGGCAGGCTGGGGTATCCTCATCATTATCCATTGTAAAGCATTGTAAAATAGGAGAGGAACATGATGGGTGGCTAGAACCAAGTAACCCTGGCCAAATTAGACCAAAATAATCTGACAAAATTAGGTCTAATGGACTGAGAATGCAACAGTGAACAAACTGTGTCTGATGTAATTAATTCTCTCAAGTTCATACAAGGCAGTCTACCATACACCCATGTATCAGAATCATGCATTTGTTTAAAAATCCTGCTTAATCCACTAACCTTCCTGCCACCATAACCACTAGGAAGAAACACAAAGTTTCTCATTACTATTTAGTCCTTTAGAAGCAGTGCAAACTGCTTTGAGCTAGCTATGATGTATTTTGATCTTAGCAGTTGTGCTTGTTGCTTGTGTTGCCTTCTTTTCTCAACAAATTGCCACTGATTTATTATATGATATTGCTTTAGTGGATATAACAGATATGCCTTTTTTATTTCTCCACAGACCATGACATATTTTTCACATAGCTGTGACTCATAAAATGAAGTGTAGTTTTAGTTGGAGCACACTTCTGCATATAAAATAATGCTTAATACTGAGTTTTGCATAGATGCCTCCAATCACAATACATTCTCTCAAATCCCTCAGTGATACCCCAAATCACATGACAAGCCCAAATATGTGGTTTCATGCCAGCTCTTGCTTCCACTCTCACAGTGACTCTGACCCCAGCAGGTCCCATGCTCCTAACAGATGGGCTCCTCTAATGAAAAAGAGCCCTTTTAATTAGCCGGACGGAGGACATTCTCTTACCTTGCACAACCCTCTTTCCAGTAAAGTTTCATTGACTGAACCCTATCCTGAGCTCCCAGCAACTGCCATCTGTTGGAGAGAGGCTCCAGGATGGCAGTATGGCCACTTGTGTTCCTTCCTACCCCAATAAGCCAGAAAAGGGGCCAAAGGATTCAGGCTTAGACAGTCTGGCTTAGAGAGGACTTACCCTTGCCACCCTGCCCCATCTCAGCAGTAGACTTAGCAGTGATTTCTGGCAAGGTTTTGTGGGGTATACATCATGTTACAACCCCTTAGAATAACAATGAAAACTGAAGTTAAGTGGACTTAAAGAAAAAAGGAGGTTAGGTGTGCCATAGGTATGAGTAACTGCTTTAGATGGTCAGGAACCATTCTGCTGCATCCTAACTGTCAGTCTTCTTGTGTTCCATCAACAGGATATACAAGTCATATTTTTAAAAAGACAGGATTTGTATACAAAGGAGAAGCTTAAGTAAATATTTATCAATGAGTCATGTGGAAAAAGCCTTAAAGAATAAGGTGTTTATTTTGTCTGAATAGCTCTTTGTATGTTGCATGTTTCAATGTTGTCCATGTTTGAACTTGCATCTTGTCCTTTTCTTTCCGTCTTATGACATTAAAGCCAAATAGTTTTTACTATATGAGATGTGACATTAGGTCTGGATTGGTGAGGCATAATGATTATTGTGCTAAATGTGTTCTGTTCATCAGGGTGCTGTTTGTGCTAAGGATTGAAGGTAGGGACAATTCAAAGAGCCCAGAGTAGATGATAGGCCAAGGAGACTGTCTAATGGTTTTGGATTTGGGGCATTAACCTATCAGAGCGCCTAAAATTCCAATTGGTGCCCCTGCTCTCCCTAAAAGGCGGGTTTATTCTATGCAATCTTCCCTGCATCAAGCAACACTTGTTAATACAGTTAAGGCATTTTTCCTGTGCTTTGATGGTTTTCCACAACAGACAACACAGAGAAAGTTGTAACTTTCTTTTCACGAAAAATGCTTGTCTACAGTGAAAAATAATAAAAGATAAACATGTGAAGGATATTCCTTTAAACTAGTCAAAGAACAAGAAAGTAGAAGGAAAGGTTTGACCTCATACTCAGTTTTCAGCACAAACTCACTGTGTAAATTTGGGTTGATCAGAAGCTTCAATCAGAACCCAAAGCTGTGGACTTGTACACAGATTTTTCACTTAATGGGACTCCTTTTTACATTACATTACATAGAATTTAGCTGACGCTTTTGTCCAAATCGACTTACAAGAGTAATTTAAACCCATAGATTTATGGTACTCATAACTAGGGCCAGGGAGGCCAAGAGTAGTTTAGAGTAGGAAGGGATTGGAAGGAGGAAAAAAGAGGTTAGAGCGGTCCTTTCAGAAAAACCTGTCCTTAAAAACACACCTATAGATGTGTTCATGAAATAAACATGAGGAACTGTTGATAGCTTTTATAGAACAGAGAAGAATTTCTTCTTGCATTCAGAATCTGTAGTTCTTCTTCACAAGTTAGAAGAATGCTTTTATTTCAGCCATCAGACAGACAACACAGGCAGGTAGCATAGACCAGTCAAACATCTCACTGATTACAATAATGTATCCAGTGATCTGCACAAAGCTGTAAAAGAAATGACATTTAGCAAGTCCTCTTTGGCATTTCCAACAGAAAGGTATTTCACGTCTGAGTGTATGATTACAATTATCGGCCATAGTTCAGTGATGCTTCTGTGGTCTGTACTTTGTGGCATAGTGTTCAAATCAGCAATGCACATTTCTATATAGTAAGATTTGCTTTGGTATAAGTCTACATTTACATTTCAGGAATACGGATGTTTTTCTTGCCGACTTAGATCTAGTTCACATCAGAGCATGCATTGCTGTCTGTCAGGCTCTCGAATCTGTCTGCTGTGACACTGCTGTCTTAGTGACAGGATAAACACGGTCTGTTTTTCTCGTTCCTTCTCAGTAATAAATATATAAATGTGTCTCTTTCTTTGTGTGATACACAAACAACACACACACAATCACACAATATTCTTCAGTAACAGGGGATTTCATTTAAAAATAACCCTGTATGAAGCAGTATATTCCAATTGAAGCATTTAGGAAATATACTGCACAAGGAAGGCAAATCACACACACACACACACACACACACACACACACACACACACCTTAAGAAAGCATGAGTGACATGATAAGAATCACTGAAAAGCCACATTGTATAATAAATATATACATAAGTTCAAGTCCTTCTGTCTCTTGTCTTATCTTTTCCTCCCTAGGCGTCAATTAAACCTCCTCTATCATCCTATCTCTACAGGCACTGAAACCCAGGCATTGGATGCTGAAGTGGTAGTCTGACTCATGCTGTGGCAACAGTTCCTGTGATGGAAGCAGGTCTGGCAGGATTCATGATATCCTGCTATTATTTTATATGAGTTAGCTGGCAGGTAGGAGATCGCTTCTGTCTCATTTTTATCCGTGGCTGGTCAAGAAGAAAACAGGAATAAAAGCCTGTGGAATATTGAAAGAAATGGTGGGCAGCTTTGATAGCATGATCAAGAGCTAATTATTATGCTTTATAGCACAAGTTCATGGACAAGAAATCCCACAGGTCACAAAAATCACATAGATAAATTTAATGGATGCTCTTTTATATATTTGCCATATTTCTACAGTAGGCCTAAGTGTAATTTTGCTGGACTCTTACCTTAGGGGTTCATTAATACTGCTGAAGGAAAGTGCTAGAATGTTGTTTTTTTTAAAGCGTGTCCACAAATTTTGACAACAATTACAAAAGGATATTTTCAGCAGTATGCATTACAAAACAAAAATCCAATTGTGTGTTCTGTTATACCTTTAAACAATATTTTGCATTTATATATTCACTGAATTCACTCAATTCTTTGGAAAGAATTGTGTTGTCTCATCTGAGACCTATGGTCAGCCCTTTCCTGGACCCCTTACAGTTTGCTTATCGGCAG
>JANCOA010000002.1:10133322-10147866 GCA_024363135.1 Leptodoras oyakawai | reverse complement strand
AGAGTTGCCGGCTGGGCACCGGCTCCCCCGTGACCCCGTAACTGGGAATAAGTGGTACAGATGATGACTGACTGACTTTCTGGCATCATCTTTCACTTTTCACTTTTAACTTGTCAGCTTATTTATTTTAACTTTTAACCCTCAGTGCAAAATGAACAAAGCACATCTTTGTTATATACAGTACATGAATACGATCAAATCCTGTAAAGCATATAAACTTCATAGTAGAAAAGTTGTTTCGTTTAAAAAAATTACATCTAATATCACACTTACTTTTAACACCCATTTTAGCAAGACTTCTTTTTGACCTGAACAGAACAGAAAGGTTAAGGGATGACAATAATTCATTAAAGGTTGAAAATAATGCATTCAAGATAAATGCTTTCTGTTGTGCAGAGAGAGAGTAATGCCTTGTTTTGGTCAGTTCTTTTAAACTCTGAGACCCTACAGTAGGTTGAAGACTCTACAAATGCGGCACTTGTTAGAGTACAGCAGATCAGTGTCTTTTGCATTCTCTAGTGGCATTAAACACCCACTAACAGCATCCTAACACAGATAGTCTTTTAGTGGCCTTAGTAAGGCTCCTGTCTCCATGTCGCTTTTATCTAGCTGCCTTTGCCCTCTGCATTCAAATTCTGCATAAGGACATGGCTGACTAGTGCAGCTCCCATGAGAGGCTGTAGTCTTTAAGATTATGCTGCCCTTTTTACATTCTCATGCAGTCGACCTCTTTCACTTGCTTCCTCCTGTCATTTGTTCTAACACCCTTGCATTGGTAACAAAATAGTCTTTCACACCGTTCTCTTTTCCCAGGCATCTGCATGATTGTCTTCATTTTTCCTAGCCTCAGGGTTCACCCTGCTCATCTGCTTTGAAATCATTTAACTTGCTTTATTCTCTTTCAGTAGGTATATTTGTTGTTTTTCCTCTAAGTGTCCCTTCTCATTTTCTCTTAATTTACTTATAAACCCTCATGACACTTGCCCAAATATGATCATAACTGCCTATTTCTCCTACACTCACCTTTTTTCATCCTAACACTTTCTTTCTTTAGCCTCTCCACCGTTTTGTTACCCAGAATCCTGACACTCCTATCAGACTCTGGCGGATTCAGAGGAGGAGCTGGCGACCTTTGTTTAACTAATGGCTTCTTCATCATAGGCTGCTCACAGACAGTGCAGACTTCCTTTTTATTGCTCTTTATTTCAAATTAAAGCAGCAGTAGCAGTCATCCATCATGGCCAGGTCTGACCTTTATTAGAGTAGATGGCTGGGTGCTTGCACACATCACACACACATCACACACACATACTACGTACACACTCACATACACTGCATACACAATGCCTCCTTAGGTGGTCCTGAAAAACAAAAAGACATTGTTTACCAGAACCACTTATAATCATATGGCGCAGGACTAGAAGCCCACAGCGCAGCTCAGTTTGATATTTAGCTGATCACGACTTGTTTAATTAGTTAATGAGTCAAATCATGTGACTGATTTACATCAAATTCAGTGCATGCATTTGATGTAAATCAGGTGGCTGTGCAAGAACAGCCCCACTCATTTTTCAATACTTCTCTGTTTACCTGAGGATATTGGGTATTTTTGGGGGGTTATAAAGGGTTATAAAGGGTTTCAAGTAATTCTGTCTTCCATTGGTCCCTTCAATTTAGAGACATTAAGTACTCTAAAATATTCTTACATCAAATTTCTTTTTTATTGTAAGCTTTTTCCTTTTTTTTTTTAAGGCTCAGAGACTTTCTTTTAAGAAAGGCACTTTGCGTTAAGTGCTTTGTCCATTATAGCTTTTATGCAGATTGTGTGCGTATGTGTGTGTCTGTGTGTGTGTGTGTGTGTGTGTGTGTGTGTGTGTGTGTGTGTGTGTGTGTGTGTGTGTGAGAGAGAGAGAGAGAGAGAGAGAATGGGAAAATTGTACTGACTATTTGCAAGTAGAATTACAATGTTAAAAGCAGAACTGAGTGACTTTGTCTGTCTGGATAATTGCAGGTGGGATGATGCACAAAGACAGAAGCATAGAAATACATTTAGCTTCGATTGTGTTATAATGACTACTATCATTGCACAAGTCTGTACAACGTAACACAATAGAAGACAGAGGCGGTTGATACAATTTCCTCATACAGTGCATGTTTGCTGCAATGTTTCTTCTGTGACTTTCTTTACCTCTGGTTGTCATGATTGTCCTTTGTCAAGATCAAGCTCTAGCTAAGTGGCTAAGAAGGAGGTCACAACTCTTAAGGAAGGCTTTTTCTCAAGAGGTAACTGATGTATTTCCAGTAAAATAGCAGTGACACGAGCTGTTTCCATATTCTGTTAAGCATCTTCAAGGAAAATTTTATAACCTCTTAATAAAAGAGAATTCAATGAAGAAAACAAAAGGTAAAAACAACCAACTTGTATATTAATGATGGAACACCTTATACGCATCTAAAAATCCGCAGGTACCCACTGGCCATGTCTAATCCAATTCCCTTTTATTTCCTCTATTATCAAAAATGGCATGTGTTTACAAGCTCAGTGCTCAATGAACTGGTGGCTCCATATTACAGAGAGTAGATGGCTTGTGAATAATAAAAGAAGGCCTTTTTAAGGAAGCTCAATATTGAATTCTATCTTTACGATCCCCCAGTGTATCTTCTGTAATGATCAGGTTAATGAGGTGAATGCTCAAATTCATTTTGCAAATTGATGAGAATCCTTTTTATTTTCCGTTCTCCAGTTTATTCCATGGTGTTTCCTAAGGATGTTTTGAGATGTAGTTCAAGAGAGACATCACGAGAATTATGAATTTAATACTGAAGAAATTAATGAGGGAAATAATCGCATATTTGATGTGGGCTAATAGTAGCAACTTAATTAGGTGGAAAGACATTTTTCTTATTTAAACTGTATTTGCAGCGTTCATAGATAATTGATTGAACTCAGCCACCTGGATTTAATGTTTTATCACTGGGTCATTTATGCATGTTTGATAAGTCATACATTGCTTGAAACAGTACCTTGCAATACAATATGTTGGTAAAAGAGAGAATTGGTTAATAATCTTTTAAAGCTCATTTAATTGATGTTGGCAATTATGCTAACTTCTGCCAAAATTAGCCACTCTACCAATTTAAACCAATGGTAGCTATGCTCTGTGATGCTCTATAATGTTACAGTTTGTTTGAGAAAGTAACAAATTGCAGCAAAAGCAACCATGCAAAGCCACATGTATATGGTCAGTCATCCATGCTCAAAATAATTAACAAGCCCAGAGGTCCACCTCCTTGTAGAAATGGTGTAGGAGCTGTTTTACAGTATGTATAGCTCAATACAGCTGGATCATATTGAAATGTCTAGTTTCTGATCATTAAGCTGATTGCAGCCCTTTTCAATCAGAGTGCACATTCACACACGTACAACAGAAACAGTGGCGGAAATTCCAGCCGCCTGCCTATTACTCTACAGCGTATACAGATGAAGGACATTCATTCTATTTCAGATATTACACATACGAAAACAAGACACCGTACAGAGAATAGGGCAGTCATTTCCATGCTGTCACTGATACAGGCCAAGATACTGTATCTTTTCTTCCACCTCATCATGTTTTGGTGAAAGATGCTAAGGTTAAAATGCATTTGTTGGACATTTTAAGAAACTTTTATTTCAAACAAACTGATGTGCATTTTGTGCGCATTGTCTGTGGTTTTTCACTTCCAAATATTTATGTGGCTAAGGTGAAGATGTAGAATCTTCTTTTAGCTTTACTATAAAGAACTATGATTCATGAGTGCTTCTGTAATTGCCATCAAATTTCATCACATACCTCCATGGGGAAAAAGGCAATCTCATATGGTCCATATAGTTTAAATCATATTTCCTCAGTTTTACAAGGGAGGAACTCATTTCTTTTACGTCAGGCATCTTTAGCTTGGCAACAGTTATATATTGTGGAGGAAAGGGTTTATGCACCAAAAAAAGCCCATCTGCATGTCCAATATCCATGAGATTCTCTTGAAAGCAGTTATAAGTGGAGTAGGCATGCTGCCAATTAATTATCTTTTAAAATCCCATCCAGAGATTCTGTTTATCTGGACGCAATAGGCTGGTTTTAAGTATATGTATGTATATGTATGTATAACCTTGGGCATTGACAGTATTTCTATGAAAGTGACATCATCATTATTATATCCTTTATACACAGAAGTCTATTCAGCATTTTAATAAGAGACATCTCATATACTGAATACTGGTGCGTTGTATCCCTGATTCTTTAATAGAGACATGAACCTCTGTCACATTCTAGATGAAGTTATTTGCTTTTTCTTTGCAAGAATACTTGTTTACATGGCTGCACAGTGCCAGTCAAGCTATTGTTCTCCTGCACTGTACACACTACAATGATGCACTCATCCAAAGCCTTATTACAATTATCTCTTCTACACAGAACACAGCCATGCGGGTCCTCCTGTATAAGTGAGGCCTTCTTTTCTCTTTGAGGATCTCTGTATAATTTGTTGAGAGCATATTTGGGAGGCAACAGAAGAAGCAGAGGAGTTCAGACACACATCTGATCTGGCATGAGGCCTGAAAGCTGAGACGCCCTCAGCCAGAGTGGGAGGAGGACCAACATGGGTTCATTCAGGGTTTTATTATTTAACTCACCTTAAGTTCCACAGTCAGTCTGTCAGACTAGAATAAAGTGTTTTTATTCTGTCCTACTTTATTACCCCCTGGTTTGTAATGGACGTGGCTGGAGTGCCATTACTGGTGCCTGTCCACTGCTTTAAGCTAGTATATGTTTAAAGGCATTTCTCTCCAGTGCATGTGTGAGTGACAACTTTATGATTTCAGTGTAAACTAAGTCACTCCATGCTTCTCACCCTCACTCTAACCTTGCCACTGACAGCAGCCCTGTGTGGCATGGTTAGGGGGAGGTTTGATGAAACTGAGCACTTCTTGAAGATTGCTTTTCAATCATATCACATGTCAAGCTTGAACTCTCATGCATATGCCAACTGTACTCTCACCCTGACCTTGTAGGTGCTCACAAAGAGTGCAGTCAAGTTACACTAAAATGGATGAAAGTCCACAAAATTCTCCTTACCTCCTACACCTTCCTTTGGAGGAGGCACTAAGTTACATCTTAATCTAATGTTTGCACAGAACACTGAGTTCTAATGAACCTTCCTGTTTCTGAATTTTAAAAAAGTATACATACAGTGTTGTGAAAAACTATTTGCCCCATTCCCAATTTCTTCTATTTTTGCTATTTTGTCACATTTAAAGGTTTCACATCATCCAACTAATTTTAAGTTAAAGGCAACACAAGCAAACACAAAAGGTTTTAAATGATCATTCTATTTACTTAAAATTAAGATTTATTTAAATTTATATCACTCATATGAAAAAGTAACTGCCTCCATAAACTTAACAACTGGTTGTGCCAACACTTGTGATAACTTGCAATCACTGTGGTGGAATTTCTTTGCAGAATTGTAATATTTTGGATACATTAAACTGCCTGTGTAAGGTCTTGCCACAGCTTCCCAATGAGATTCAAACCACTCCCAAATCTTCATTTTGTTTCTCTTGAGCCATTCACTTGTGGAATTGTTTGTGTGCTTCATTGTCCATTGTTTGCTGGAGCTTTAGGTCACTAACTGATGGGTGGACATTCTCCTTCAGGATTTTCTGATAGACAGCAGAATTCGTTATTATGACATGCTGTCCAGGTAGTGCAGAAGCAAAGCAGCCCCAGACCATCACACTACCACCACCATGTTTGACTGTTGGTATGATGTTCTTATGGTGGAATGTGTTGTTAACTTTACACCAGATATAATGGGACCCATGTCTTCCAAAAGGTTCCACCTTTGGCACATCAATCCACAGAATATTATCCCAAAATCCTTCTGGGTCATCTGATTTTCAGCACATGTGAGATGAGTGTTTGTGTTCATTTTTGTCAGCAGGGGTTTGTCCCTTGAAACTCTCCCATAGATGTCACGTTGGCCATAACTGAGCCAAGTGAGGCCTGCAGTTTTATAGATGTTCATCTGGGTTCTTTTGTGACCTCATCGATGGCTTTTTTTATGTGCACTTGGGGAAATTCTGGTAGGCTGGCCACTTTTCCACGTTTTCTCCATTTGTGGATAATGGATTTCACTGTGGTTTGCTGGAGTGACAGAGCCTTAGCAATGGCTTTGCATTGCAATGGCCATTTCTACACTGGTAGATTTACAAGACTTTGTTTTGCATTGGTATTCAAATCTCTTTAGGCTGTAGTATATTGTGCTGCTTTTTGAGACCTTCTAGCCTGCTTCACTAGTTCTATATAAGTGATGTTTATACTCAACAGGTCTGGCAGTAATCATGCCTGGGTGTGGCTAGTGAAATTCACCCCAATCATCAACTGAATTTGGTTAACTGAGTAACTTAGTAGCTAAGGGGGCAATTCCTTTTTCCCACAGGGCCAGGTAGACCTGAACAGCATTTTCCCATTCACGAAATCAAATCATCATTTAAAAACAGAATTTTGGGGTTACTTGGATTAACTTGTCTAATTCTAACTTTGATGATATTTACATAAATTTGTACAAATAAATTGGGAAGAGGCAAATTATGTTTCACAACATGCTATCCTTTGGTTTTCTCCTATAAATTTGTGCACCAGCTCAGATGCAGCAGGTAGTCATATAACACTTGGGAGAGGGAGCAGTTTGTGTCATTCTTTTCAACTTAATTTTCTTTCTGACAGAAAATACCTGATGTAGTCACAGAATATTTGTTCACAACAATATTTTATTCCATCTAGTTTAACACACCACTCTCATAAATGGTATTCTATAACACTGCCTTGTAAGACAGGATAAACAGCAATACATCAAGGCAGAATACAACCTTCTTAAAGATTTTCATTACATGTAGGCTTTGTTTGTGCTCACTTTGTAATATGCAATTTGTGATTAGCCCCACCCTTTAATTTGACTGACATAGTCACATCCCAGTTAAACCAAAAAAACCCATGTCCAACAAAAGCAATGGCATGAAATGTTTGAATTTCATTGTCCTCAAACTTGCTAACACCTCTTCAAGATGAACTTGTCACTTGTCATTTTAATATTCATTCAATGTCACAATGGTCCTTCCTTTTCTTTGCTCTTTCAGTGTTATTGTCTTCAGCTGGCATGTTTGCAGCAGCCACATTAATGCATTCTAAGACTAATAATTTAAACAACCCTCCCCTTTTATATAAAATGTGTTCCACAACACCCATGCACTATATTTTTTGGAAACACGTGGTATTCATATTAAATTAAAAATAAAACGGTGTGAGGACCCACTATACTATGCCTATGTCAGAATCTCAAGATGCAACTTTAATATAAAGCCATATTTCTCTAGGTTAAAATCTAATAATAAGTGTAATGCCCACACGGAGATGCAAATTAATCACTGTGAAGCAGAAGAGTACTAGAAGCAAAGAAAAGAGTACCAGTGCTTGTGGGCAGAACAAGAGGTTGTTTCAGGGAATTCAGCTACAGTACGTGTCTGTTTGAAGTTAGGTACAAACACTGCAGCTTGTGTGGGTGTTAGCAGCTATCAACATGTGGCTACTCGGTTAAAAAAAACAGTTTGTGCTGCTGTACATCCATTCAGTGTTCTAACACTCTTAATTTTGTCATTGTTCCAACCCACAGAGATCCAGCATTGTAGCTCAGACTGCTGTCAGTAATTGGGCTGGGACTATATCATCCCCACTACAGGGCACTGGGCTGGTATTTATGCTAATGGTTAGAGCAATTAGCCTCAGGATAGAAACAACAGAATAGAGACAGAGAATACACCAGCAAGACAAATGAGAAAATGAACATGTTTTCATTACTGAGGTTTTTCATTATGAGTAATATATACAGTAAAAGCCCTTCTATAATACTAGGTACTCTGAGAACGTTTTATACAACTGTTTAGAAATTTACAACATTGTTGCAACATTTTTTATTGCATAATATTCTATGAATATTAATACTAATGCTTTTATGATCATTATTCATGGTTGTTTATGGTCATTTTTGTCTACCTAGGAGCACTGTGTGAGCAAAAAATGCCTTTTGAAGCAAATTATTGAATGTCATTTTTGAAATATTACAAGCTTAACCTTAGAACTTGAATATTTACTATATTTAATGTCCAAATAACTAACTAACTGACTGACTGACTGACTGACTGACTGATTAACAATCAAGCTTGATTCTGTGGAATAATGAAACTGGGTTTAAACTAGAAAAGTTAAAAAAAATGTTTAATAGATGGGAGACCTTACTTTTAATTGAAAACAACATAATTGTAGCTCCTTGTGTCTGTGTGTGGGTGTGCGTGTATAGGTCAGTCACTCAGTCTGCCACTCTCAGAGTGTCTCCCGGGACCCTGATGGCAGAGGTAGACTATTGACCGCCAAGTTCCATAGTGGAGACTTTGATGCAGGGGCCTCTTGACAATGATAATTGGAAAGTGTTTATGCACAGCTGACATTTAAATATTTGTGGAGAGACTCCAAATAATCCATGAAGGCCCTTCACAGAGGGTGTTGCACATGTGATCGCATGTGACATTTAAGTTTGTTACAACCCAGTGCACAACCAAAATCACATGAGCATGACTTCTCATTAGCATCAGTGATTGCACTAAATCATATAAAGCTTCCATTATTTGTTCACATCTTATTTTGTCCAAAGTGATGTCTTTTTGAGGAATGTGACCTACATACTGTTTAACAATGAAATCACTTCACTGAGTTCAACAAGTAAGAATTTAAGATCAATGTTTCACAAGATGTATAATGCCTAAATTTTGGGTATGAGAAGTAATATATTCATGTGTATCTTTAAGAAGAAACAGTAGTACCTGAAATAACTTTCTTGTACTTATTTCTTGTAGCATTGTTCCTGTCATAGTAAGAGTAGACAGTTTTATTTTCATCCCAGGTATCCTCTCACTATTACAGTTTTTAGATTAGGATAACTGTGTTCACCCAGGGCTTGTATGAGTTGCATGGACATGTTCCTTGTCATTTTAATGATCTGTTATATTCTAACCCATCTCGCTCAATTATGTTGCTCTTATCTGGGTCAGTGAGTGAACATTTATCTCATCCCAATCTTTCAACCTGCTTATTAACTGCCTTTGCAACTTACTCCAAGTATTTCTAAAGGGATACTTAAGACTTTTTTTCATTTTAGAGGAGCTGCAACATGATCTTTCTTTATATACTCATCATTAGTGGGTTCTACAAGAGTGCTTTGTGCAAAGAAGTAAAATATCAGTATGTATCAGTATGTATGTCAGTTAATGGCTCTAATTCCAGTTCAAGGACATAGAGAATGCTTAAATAATCAACAATTAATCTACAATTTACACTTCTACAAGTGCAACAGTGGATTTAAGACAATTCCAGACAGAAATTCATTCATTCATTCATTCATCTTCAGTAACTTCTTTATCCTGGTCAGTGGTAGGTCAGAAGTACTTAAGTTGATTATTGGCTTGTATTGTAATGGCTTGTTTTAGCAGTTACACAAATATGAAGGGTATAGTGATTGTTGGAACTGGGCAAGTTAAATCCATAATCTAAAATCACAGCAAGATTAAGGGTGTCAATGGCAGGTCCGACAGAAGGGCATTCTTCAATGCCAGGTGTATCAGTTCATGGTTGTGCTTCAGTTAATGAGTCTTCATGCAGAAGGCGATACAGTCCCTTATCTTCTGAATAAAGGGAACAGTCAACATTGTATTGTTAAAAGAATAACTGAGACCTGATAACTGAGCCCAGTGAGTTCATATAAAGAACTGACCCCTGTGGCATTTTGGGGTTGTGATGTGAGGAAATTAAACCTATTCATGTTAAGCAGTAAGATTCATTCTCTATATATGAGGAGAACCAGGTCAGAGCACAGTTCCCACTTCCCAGGTTGGGAAAGCAGCAGACAGATCAAGGAGGATAAGGACAGAAGATGCAGTTTTCTCTGGCTTTCTGTAACCAGACTGGTTAACTTTCAGGAGATTATTGAGTTATAGATATGAAGACAGCTATGAGAGAACTGCATTTTCTGGAATGTTGGATCAGAAAAGAAGCAGGGAAACAGGTACACATTTTTTGTCATTTTGCCTCTGTACACCATCACAATTGATTTCAAATAAAGCAAGCAAGATTTAAGTGTAGACTTTCAGCTTTATATATAGTCCCTCTATTTGTAATTGGACAAACTGACATAATTATAAATAGAAGGATTGTTTTTTATACGTGGATGCAAATCCTTTCTAAAGTCTAATATCTGCAACCCATGGACATCAGCAAATACATCAGAGTCTCCTACCCTGGGAGGATTTACCAGACCTTTACTGCAGCTGCCTTCAGATGCTGATTGTTTGTTTCTCTTTCTGCCTTCAGTTTTGTTTTCAGTAAGTGAAAAGCAGGTTTGAGTTCAGGTGCCTGATTCTGCCATTTAGGAACATTCTGTTTCTTTGCTTTAAGAAACTCTTGGGTTGCTTTTGCAGTATTCTGCAGTATTGGTTTGGCTCATTATCCATTGGCACCATCATTTTTTCAGTATATGACTGATCTGAGCAGAAGGTATAGCTCGATTCACTTCAGAATTCATCCTGTGATACATTCAAGAGTAAAAGAGAATGTGTGAGTGGGAGGATGAAGGTGGAGTGGTGTTGACCAGTTGATGACACAAAAATGATTTGATACATGAAGAGGAGTAGCTGTAAGGTATGATGTGGTGGAGTTCTTGCTGAAGATGATTCCTGTGAGTGATCCAGGTCAAAGAATCTGAGACTGCTGATGTCAGCATGGTTCTGCTGCTTTTGAGAATGAAGGGGTGTTGTGTCAAAGCTTCAAAACAGGAACTGCATGAAATTCAAAGCTTTGTGCACAGCTGACTGGCAGCACCAGAGACCTCCATCAAAGAGGGTCTCCACAGCTGAAGTGCTGGTTGGACAGATAAGAGGGAGGAGGTCATGCCTGGGTCTAGTGAGCTGCCTATAATGAGGAGCAGTGAGGCTGGGAATCCTCCAACAACACGTTGCTGACCAATTTGGAAGAAAAATGAGTTTTGAAGTTGTTAAGTAGGTCAGAAAGAACAAAAAAAACTGGCAAGATGCCATCCTTCTTGGTTATCCTTTCTTGGTGGAAGACTGGGTATGAAAAGCTTATCATAACCTGTGAAGAAACAGAAGTCTTTATTTGTCACATATACATTACAGCACAATGAAATTCTTTTTCAACATACGTCAGCTTGTTAGGAAGCAGAGTTCAGCCATGCTACACCATTTTAGAGCAGATAGGGTTCAGGGCCCAACAGTGGCAGCTGGGCAATGCTGGGACTTGAGCCCCTGACCTTCTCAACACTGCCCTCAAATCATAGTTATGACCATAACATCAACCACAGAGCATTTTAGTTGAATATGTTTCAGTGGGAAAGTGTGTTAGATGATGTTTCCATTGTGAAGTACAGTTCTCAGACATCACCACATTGGAAAACTGAATACAAATAGAGGGCAAATGAAATGAAAATACAGTGGCTCTGTTATGCTTTGGGGGTTGTTTATTTTTTTCTGGAATGGTTTGCCTCCACTTGTCCCCTTAGAATGAAGTGTCACTGCAAAGCAATACTACATTCTTCTGACTGATCAGTTTTACCCTATAATAAAACGCTTCTATCCTAATGGGCATGGGCACTTCCTGGACGACTCCACACACAATTACAAGGCATAAGAGCTCACTAAATGGCTTGATGGCCTTCACACTCATCATATCTCCACCCAGTTGAACACCTTATGAGAGATTTTGGAGCCTGTGTTGGACAGCAGTCTTCACGACCATTATCAAAACTCCACTTCAGTTCCAGACAACTGAACCTTTGCTAAGACACACTGAAACTATTCTGATTGGCCCAGCATAATACCTTACTTACTTTAATAAAAACATACTTTAATGTGTTTCCTTTAATGTGTCCCCCATCTGTAGTATTATGGGGCAGTTGAGATAGATACATTTAATGGCTTAATCTAAATAAATTACAGTTAAAACAAGAGGAACTATGACTACAACTAATACTTCTTTATTCTACATACAGAGTTTGTTTCAAAGCGTACAACATTACACACCTAATAATATCAACCTTCACATTCATTCTTCTGCATAGGCATTACTGCTTTGGGGGCCTCATTCTTTTAGGTATTGAGGAGATGTTCCAAAGCTGACCCATGGCATATTTAGTACTGTTATATAAATCTGAAGGCCATATCACTTGCCTGAATCTAAACTGCTAATATTGGCAAAGGTAATGTCAAACCATTTCCAAATTTATAACAGCAACTCGTCTAGTAGTTCAGAATTTATGAGCAATCTACACTAAATTTACTTGTCTCCAAGCCATAATCAATTGCAGGAAAATGGGTCATGAAATGTGGCTATGGATGAATGACACCATATGAAATTATAATATGAAAGAAAACCATTAATCCATAATTCTTTCTTGTAAGCTTCAGTTTCAAGGATATGCCACAATGAAGCCACAATGCATGAGTGGATTCATCAGCCAGAGCAAGGTCAGTACATCATGCATCAGCTATTGTTTTTTCATTTCTGCCTTGTAGAACCTTTTCTGTCCAAAAAACATCTGAAATGAGTAGTCTATGAGTAGCCTATGTAAAATAAAATGTGTCTGCTGGGACATTTTGGGCCATATTTTTGTTAAATGTCACAAATTTGCTTTTAGCATACTTTTAACATCTTCTTCACACTAATAATATGAACTGAGCCTCTTAATGCCACTTCTTAGTTTGTCGATATCAGGGACTCTTGGTCAAATTTGGACCTACCACTGCTTTACTACAAAAACTATAAATGCATGTGTGAAACATAAAAAACATGGATGAAATGTGTGACCAGCAGAGGTTGTTAGAACTGTAAAAGCTTAGTAGGTGTGTGAATATTTGAGAGTGAGTGAGAGCTGCAGGAATTGTCAATTACATGGAGCACACACCCAGAAGAAAATCGGACACTGGCTAAATTATACACAGCTGGAGGCCAAGATGCCTTGGGGAATGAACAATTTTATAAAGAATACAGAAATTTTCAGGACTTTGAACCTGACCTAGTGAGCAACTACATTTATTTACACACACAGACACACACACACACACACACACACTGAAGGCTCATTAGAGGAGCATCTGTTGGGTTGTTTTATTCCAGGACCTCCTGACTTTATTTTCATATGATGCACATTTATGGGAATTTTCATAATGTAAAAATCATAAGTGAATAATTTGATAGTCTTTTCCTTTGAACGTGTTTACAGACTCCATTTCCAGAAGTTGGGACTAAAAATGTATGAGCAACATTTTCAGTGTTTTCAGTGACAAACCAAATTCATTCATTCATTTCATTTTCTTAACCGCTTATTCCTTTTCAGGGTCACGGGAGAGCCAGTGCACAGCTGGTAGCAGAGGGCGCAAGGCAGGAACAACCCTAGACAGGGCGCCAATCCATCGTAGGGCACACACACACACACACACACACACACTAGGGCCACTTTAGAGACATCAATCAGTCTAACGTGCATGTCTTTGGACTGTGGGAGGAAACCGGAGTACCCAGAGTAAACCCATGCGGACACGGGGAGGACCCAGACCGCCCAACCCAGAGATCGAACCCGGGACTTTCTTGCTGTGAGGTGACAGTGCTACCCACCAAGCCACCGTGTCACCATACAAACCAAATTGCATTTTGTAAACATAAAACACAATAGAATGTGATACCTTCAACACACTCAAAAAGTTGGGACAGAGGTTTATGAGAGATATGAGTATAAAAGGAGCATCCACTGAAGACTTTGTTCACCAAACTAAGTTGTGCCAAATGTCACAAGAGAATTGTCAGTCAGTTCAAATATTCAGTTCAGTTCAATGTCACATTTTCAATTCAATGTTTCTCAACACAAGATTGCAAAAAATGAGGTCATTCTCCATCTACAGTTCATAATACTGTAAAATGAAAAGATTCAGGGAGTCATGGGAAATCATTGTCACTTGACACAGTCTGCCACTGCATCAAGATACGCACACAATGACTGAAAAGCAATGGAAACATGTTCTTTTGTCAGACAAACCCACGTTTCAGCTTATTTTTGGGAAGAATGGATGTCAGACTGTACATGCCAAAGATGAAAAAGAATATCCAGACTGTTACCCATGAAAATTGCAAAAAACAGCATCTGTGATGGCATGGGGTGCATCAGTGGCAGTCTGCATATATGTGAATATACCATTGATGCAGATGCTCATACTGGTATTTTGGAGAGACATACAGTACTGTGCAAAAGTTTTAGGAAGGTGTTAAAAAATGCTGTAAACTAAGAATGTTGGGCGGCACGGTGGCGCAGTGGGTAGCACCGTCGCCTCACAGCAAGAAGGACCCGGGTTCGATCCCCGGGTGGGGTGACCTGGGAAATTTCTGTGTGGAG
>JANCOA010000002.1:10103583-10114947 GCA_024363135.1 Leptodoras oyakawai | reverse complement strand
ACTACTTCTAGTACTACTACTACTGCTGCTGCTACTACCATACTACTTCTACTACTACTGCTGCTGCTGCTACTACCCTACTACTTCTAGTACTACTACTACTGCTGCTGCTACTACCATACTACTTCTACTACTACTGCTGCTGCTGCTACTACCATACTACTTCTAGTACTACTACTACTACTGCTGCTGCTACTACCATACTACTTCTAGTACTACTACTACTGCTGCTGCTACTACCATACTACTTCTACTACTACTGCTGCTGCTACTACCATACTACTTCTACTACTACTGCTGCTGCTGCTACTACCCTACTACTTCTACTACTACTGCTGCTGCTACTGCTTAATTGTGGAAACTTTTGTACTGCAATTAACCTTCTCTTCCTCTTTGAGGTAGAATTGCACATGAGATCCCATAATAAGCCCTTAGTGAATAACAATTGGATCTTGTCAGTCAGTCAGTCATTATCTGTAACCCTTTTTCCCAGTTACAGGGTCACGGGGGAGCCGGTGCCCAGCCAGCAACTCTGAACGCAAGGGCAGGAACAAACCCTAGACTGGGCGCTAATCCATCGTAGGGCTTCCTGTGGGAGGAAACCGGAGTACCCAGAGGAAACCCACGCGAACACGGGGAGAACATGCAAACTCCACACAGAAATTTCCTTCTTGCTGTGAGGCGACAGCGCTATCCACTGCGCCACCCCCAATTGGATACTATATTAGTTAGGTTTTTTTGTGAAACACTTTAAATAAGGCAGATTCTGCCTCCTCGTTGTGAATGATGGTCTTTCTTTTTGTGACTTGTGTTAGTTCTCAGCGTTACACATAAACTGTTTTAACAGCCATTACTAAATATGTGACTGTTACTACAGAGGTTTGCTGATCAATCAGTAGAAGCAAATTCTTGGGTCATGCCTCATTCCAATATTAGAATAATCACTGAAATATAACATAATAGGTAGCCCACTGTGATTTGGTCCAAAAAAGCTTTCTGGTGATGCTTCTCCACTCTGATGTACCACCATGATAGTTTTGACCTAGTGGAAAACCCAATTTCCTATGCGCATCACTGGCTCAGCGTGCACTGGGGACCGCATCACTCACACCATTTGCTTGCCGGGAATAATTGTGCCAGGACAAGACACAATGTTTATTCATGCAGTCATGCGTTTATGGCCTTTCACCTGCCTGAATCTGTTGAATATGAAAATGTGCTCACCCTCTGTGACTCCCTGCTGCCACACACACACACACACACACATACACTTGCACATCTTTGTGAGATTAGCATCTTGTCTGTGGCTTTGGGTCTGCATCAGTGACATGGAAAATATTCTTTTTAAGGTCAGAATGTGTATTTTGTGGGACAATCCTTTGCCCGAAGTATAAGTAGAAGAATTGCATGTGATAAATGGGCTTTCTTACAACACACACACACATGTTTATATTGCTATACTTGTGAGGACTTTCCATTGACATAATTATTAATGCAGCTAATTAATAGCCAAACCCTAAGTTCTTACAAAGACATAAAACATGGTACACACACACACACCAATTAATCACACTTACACAGTGCTACAGTTCCATATATTCTGTGTGTTTTGCTTCTCCCCTTCAATAAGCAAGAGCTAAATCAGTGATAACAAGCAAATAAAAAAAAAGAAAAGAAATAATATAAATAATGTTTAAATTAGACATTGTGAGAAATAAGTAAAATATAATTCCCTGCATTGGCCTGGATCCCAGTGGCATCAGTACTAATCACAGGATGCAATCCTCTGGAAGCAGCTGCTGTTGCTGGGGTCAGGAGAACAGCTGGCACCATGGATAAAGAGCAGAGGCTGCAGGTGGCGTGGGGCAACAGGAGGTACAGACTGTGACTCCAGGTGGCACTCTCTGGTGCCACTTTCTGGTTTGAGGTCAATGGCCTAGTGTCAAAGTACAAGCTGTTGGCTGCCCAGTGACATACTCAAACCTTAGAAGGCCAGGCGGTCAACACTAAGTGAACTAAAGCACTTAACGCTGCTTCTCATTTGATTTTTCATGAGGCACAATGATTCCTGGATGTTTCATGAGGCATGATGTTTTCACCATATTTCATCTATATAGGTTTGTTTATTTTTCTTTCTTTCTCCCCCTCTCCTACCACTCCTTCTGCTCTATGGACATGCCTGATCCACCATGATGCCCTTCTTCTGTTTGGAGATCTTATCGCCTGGAAGTTACCTCTGCAGAGAAAGGCATTTGGCAAATGACTACATTTATGGCATTTGACAATTGTGGATGTTCTTCCTTGGATAGCCTTAGGACTGCAATTGCTAGAGAACAGATCTTGCATTCAGCTGATGACTTTAACACAATAGACTAAATGTTAATTCTATAATGAATTCAGAAATGACTCTGATGCTCATTCCCACAAGGTCTTCAAAAATACACAAGTTCCTGTTTGCGTAGATACTCTTTTTGACTAGATAGTATACCGTTTTAGAAGGTAAATAACACCAGATGAGAATAGGTGCCCTTGTGAGTTTGTTTTTTCAAAGCTTTCTTTCTAGCCTCTTGCTGTTTCAGAGAGTTGTCTTTGCCACCATTGCCTCTGGCTTGCTTATTAGGGATACATTTATAAATGAACAGTTTATATCGAGAATTTATATATTTCTGTAAAGCTGCTTTGTGTCCATTGTTAAATTAATATGAAGTAAATTGAATGTATTAATTTATATAATATTATACAGTATGTGACATATTTGCCCCAGAGGAATGGAATGGGACTAAGGGAAAAGCTTGAAACAGGGTTTAGGCCACAGTATCACCAGGCCAGATAAGCTGGGCTAAATTTGGGTTAAATCTTATTCCTGCTTGCAGGTTGTTACACTGAACAACTTTTCAGTTCAAGAAAGGAATTTCTAATCAAATCCATAGTATCACTGTAATATTTAAAACCTGGAGTACAAACGTAATCCTCTCATGCTTCATCAACCCAGTTTAGGGGATAATAAAAAAATAATGTACATCACTTTCCCTTATTTCCCTTATTGTTCAAGAGGTAGCACATGCTTGTAATAAAAAGGAGAAAAAAAGCTGACACACTAAAAAAAGGTAGGGAGTAGGATGGAGATGCAAGAGCAGGCAGAATACCAAGCAGTTGAATTTGTAGAGTAGAGAGAGAACTACAGGACAGCAAGAAAGGCTAGACATAAGATGGAATATGATTGGATTATAAGAGAGTGCAAAAGTTCAAGCGTGAGAGAGAGCTTGACTAGGAGAAAGAAAAAGCAGAATAAGGAAACAGCAGAAGGGGGTGTGGGATCTAGCAACAGACCAGAGAGCATTAATTACTCATGATAAACCACAGTGCTGGAGCTGTCACTGCCACCACCACTCAAGGTCAGACTGACATCCCTGTGTAAGCCGGACTGGTTGTATTTTATGCCTTAACTCATTAATGTCCTACCTTGACAGAACATAAGTAAGCTTAAAATTAAAATGATCTATGAGCAAAATCTATAATGTGTCACTTGTGAGTGATTTCCCAGTCATAAGCAGTAGCTTTCTGGTGTCAGAAACAAGGCAAAATCATTCTCATGGTACACAGATGAAGTAGCATATTCTAGTAAGGAAATAAATGAATATCTGGCACTGGGTCAATAATACTGCAATTCCAGACAGGCTGTTTTTTTTAATGAAAGGTTAAGAGGATTAGTTGTTGTTTGTTGATATATGAGACTGGCAGAGAATGTTAAAGTTGGAAAGCAGTCTTCAGATGTAGCAGCTCAAGCCTGTCTTACTGCACTGGCATCTACGCAAAAATGTCTAAAGGGAAAAGGACAGAATGCCACATTGGCCATATTTTGGGAAGTGGATTTTGTTCATTATTTCTCAATGTTCATGATACCAGAGAATTCCTAGTGATACAGACTTTCTGATGATGAACGATTTTGCATTATGTTATTTCAGTTTGACTTATTTAACCTCTAATCCCACTGTTGATCTTTTCCATGAATGTGCCTGTCAGACTTTCAAAATATAAAGTTATAGTTAAAAAAATATAAAAGATTTTAAAGTAGGAGCATTTGTGACTAATTTTTTTTATTGTATTATTAATTGTCAAATAATGATTTATAATTCCTGAAATGGCAAAAATAAGCTTTCTTGACCGTGATCAATTATGTCTCTACTATGCAAAGTGTATCTATCAAAATGTAAAAAAAAATCAGCATGTCTGTGTGTCATTTCTTGGCAGTCTTCTGGCCGCACTCCAGTGCTAATAGCCATGTGGTTCAAGCACGTCCTTTGAACTAGAGCTGCCTGACTGACTGCAGTGATGGAAGCTGAGACTGGCTCCTGGTGTGTCCTTAGCAAGGAGACAAATTACCCATAATCAGGGATAGGGGAATTCCCTTTAGCACAGAACAGCCTCTTTTCCCCTCAGGCAAGAAGAAAAATGACTGATGCATACCCCACCTGTCACATGGTCCACCACATGTGGTGTTGGAGTGTATTTAAATATCCAAAGGATTCGTTGTCTGTGAGTCTATGTGCATGTAGTGCATTTTCTTCTGTTTTTTTGTGTCTGTAAGGCTGTGTACATGCATGTCTAAAATGTATGGGATTTGCCAATTGCAATCCAGTCCTCAGTCTATCACAAAAGCCTTCAGACACACTCCAATCACCACCATACCTCTCTGTCCATATAATACACCAGTTAAAGTACTCCAGATCGACTTTGGTAAGAAATGGAAGAGCCTTACAGTGCTCGGATTACTGGCCCATTCTTTGTTGTAGGATTACTGCACAGTGAATGAAGCCTGCTATTTAACAAAGCGGCTCAGAAAGCTGTAAAGCTGTGCCTTAGACACAATGGCTGTCTCCTTGGACATATTACAGGGTCATGCTAAATGCACTGAATCCCTGTTGCTTTGCTGAAATAACTTCCAAATAAATCAATTTATCTCAATCATGCTTCTGAATGCAAACAAGATATTCTATCAAGATTGATTGGTGTGGTTTTTGGATTTTATCGATTAATTAAGCAATTGATCATTGCCTACCGTCCAATCCATCCTTCGGTGGCGGGTGATGTAGCTGTCTGAATTATCCACATATTCATCTATCATCCACCTAAT
Source organism: Leptodoras oyakawai (assembly GCA_024363135.1). Lineage (NCBI taxonomy): Eukaryota > Metazoa > Chordata > Actinopteri > Siluriformes > Doradidae > Leptodoras > Leptodoras oyakawai. The sequence goes on along the minus strand of JANCOA010000002.1, from coordinate 10,109,813 downwards.
GAATCAATCAATGGAGTGTAAGAACAAGTCCACATATGCATGCATCACTTTAACCCTCGCTCACCATTAACAATTACACACATCTGAACATGAGTTTAGAGCCAGGGCTTCTTGATGTGAATACGTGGTTCTTGCAAGAAATGAGAAGAAAGCAGCAGACATCATCTGTTCAATCAAGCGTCTTACTTTCTTTGATGCTGGTGTCCAAATTGTTCTCATAATTAAAATGGCACTGGAAGAAGGGTGGTCGTTTCTGAATCAGTATCCATGAGGGTGTTTGTGCACGACTACAGCTTCAGTGGCCAGCTGGATCTAGGTGGAGGAACCAGCACTGAGAAATTTGTATGTACAAGTCTTTAAAGCCACTGCTGAAAGTGATGACAATCCAAGCAGTTATAAGAGAGACATACCAACATACTCCATAACTCGCTGATTTTTAAAAAAAAATAGTTTTTACCTATAATCACCAGTTAGATTATGAATTACAACAGTATGACATGATACAAATTGTTGTTACTTGTTACGTGCCTTACTTAGATTCCCAACAATGCATTTAGTCAGAGCAGAAACTCATCCTCGATGCTTTGTATATGTAGTAAAATCATTTGAACATTCAACAGATACAATTTATTTAAACCTGACAGTCTTGAGATGTCAGGGCATGGATTTTGATCGTCTTGCCGTGACCAAGAAATAGACAGACACCATACTCCCCCACACGATAAGTCCTGTTTGAAATGACTTGTTTTTATATTCCAGCACCTTTGTTTCTTCTTTTTTTCTTGATCTGCATAATGACAAAAACCTTGAAGAAAGGTACATTCTGTTTTCTGGCTGATTTATCCATTGTGACTTCAAGAAAAAAATTCCTCTATTTTCCAAAGCCAGGTGCCACTCATTTCTTCCAGAAAGCGTATTCAATAATTTGCAATATTTAAATAAAAATATGTCCTATTTTTTGAACCCAGAACTGTCAGTTACATATGATCCATAGTTCATAGTTTTCATTTCTTTAACTTGATTCACTGAAATTGCTTTGATATCTAAAATTGTATCTCGGGCTGCTTTTTATAGAGGGTTTGTGTCATCTGGTTTCCTCCATGTATACATTATGCCTTCCACGCCGTGCACGTGGCCAGCATCCTAAATCAATTCCCACCCTATAACCAACAATCTCACTTGAGATTTCCACTGTCATACTTTCATTTTCTCATTCAATGGATTGCTTTAGGGTTGTGTCGTCACTAACATAATCAATTTCCATCCCTGATTGTCATGGGATGTTGGAATCAACATATATCAGATGACATATAACATATATCAGTAGATACTGCTAGGAAACTCAGTGGAATGAAGATCATGTCATAATGCAAGGAAAACCAGGATGAATTTAATTTAATTTAAGATTGGAGCAATATTTGCAATACATTTTTTTTGTCTATCCCCAAGCTTAAGGAGTCTTACAGAATCCCCTGCTTCACAAAATGGTGTGCATTTCTTTCAGAATCTGGGCTTTATATTCTGCTTGTGATTGACTGATGTTAACCAATTGTTCATGTATTAAATTAAGAGAATGTAACCTTTCTGCTCTGACAGTCTGACAGCTATTATCAGTCATCAATGAAAGACATATCCTTTCATATAGCAAGAATGGTGTCATATACAATGTAGATAGATTTGTGTCAGGCAAGCCCATCTAAGATGACTGTCTCCCCCTTGTGTTCATCTCCCTGAGAAGTGCTTTTTTTCCCCCTTCACCTTGTGAAATGTATGAATTTGTTTTCTTATAAAATGCAAATATTTTATTATACTAGCAAACAATTCTGTTTATTATTCTTTTTCCCTTTTCTGTTTATCTCCATCTAACCCTATCCACAAATGCTCTGAGCCTAATGAATTACATTCATGAAAATTGCTGAGAACTGCGAGCAGGTTGGCTGGTTCAAGTGGTTTTGGGTGGGTTATAGCTTTGTTCCAGCATGCATTGTTTTGGGTATCTACCATGTGTGTGAAATGTGTCTTTGTATGTGACTACCTCCCTTTATTCCGTACTACTTTTAGTTCTTCTTTTCCTCTTGTTTGTCATTGGTCCTAAAAAAAAAAAAGACTTTCAACAGAGCAAAAATGCTGAGAAATGGCTTTCCTTCATTTTTTCTCCATACTGTTACCACAATACCCTGCCCAGCCTGTATGTATCTCCTCTCATCGTGACTTAGTTATAACTATACCAACATATTCCATAACTCCTCATGAACTGTGATTTACAGTCAGGCAAACTCGACAAACATCATTTTTGTTTTTCAGCACCATTTAACAGACTTCACTTCCCTTTTGGTTTATTGTGTTGTATAAGTAACTGCAAACTGCAAACTGAGTGTTTGTCCTAAGGATAACATATTCATGACAACTTCCCCACACCATGCTCTCATGCTAGTCATGTACAGAGATCTGTCCTCACAGCACATTTTTCCCCCAGCTCTTTATTCCCTGTTGCTCTAATGACTCGTGTACTACAGCAGCTAATGTGGCATTGATGAGTCTGACTTAGGGAGTAGAAAATAACTCATCCACAGAGAGATAAGGAAGAAAAAAGAGAGATAGGAGCAAATGTGCATAGATTACTCTGGGGTCTAATTGATCTGACCTGCACAATTATGAATGGGCACTTAAGTAACTACTGAGCCATCCATTTGAAATTTTATAGTTTTTCCCAAGACATACTTAGAGGGAGGACTGCTGTAAGAGTGCTTTAGGACTGTCCTATCAGCATTAACACTGCATTTTAGTGCTATTGATACTGCTTAGTATGGGGCTTTAAAGAGTGGAAATAAAGGTCTGATAACTCTATCTAGTATCTATATTAATATCATGTTTTTTGCTAAATTAGGATATCTGCTTACAGCTTTAATAATAATAATAATAATAATAATAATAATAATAATAATAATAACATTTTATTTATATAGCCCTTTTCACGAATCACAAAGACACTTTACAATAGTTTAAAATCAGAAATGAAAAGCATAAAACATTCATTCATTCATTTTCTTGACTGCTTATTCCTTTTCAGGGTCACGGGAGAGCCGGTGCCTAGCCGGCAGCATAGGGTGCAAGGCAGGAACAACCCTAGACAGGGCGCCAAACCATCGTAGGCACACACACTCACACACTAGGGCCACTTTAGAGACACTAACCTAACATGCATGTCTTTGGACTGTGGGAGGAAACCGGAGTACCCGGAGTAAACCCACGTGGATGACATGCAGACTCTATACAGAGAGGACCCAGACCGCCCACCTGGGGACCTGTGAGGCGACGGTGATACCCACCGAGCCACCGTGCCGCCCTAGCATAAAACATAAAAAAAAATTATTAAAACAATTATTTAAAATTAGGATGCATTAACTAGATAAAAGAAATAGTACTTATAAGTTAAAAGCCATTTTAAACAGATGGGTTTTTAAAAGTGTTTTGAAGGTAGGCAAGTCTTTGCATTTTAAAAGAGGAGGACTTGTAAAAGTATAATGCAATGCTGCAAATATTCAATTATTTGGTAAGGCAAAGCTTCCTGCCAGTATTCTGTGCTTATCAATCTGATACAGAAATAAAGTTATGGCCATCTGCACTGGCTTAGCATAACCTTAGCAGCATAACCATTTCAAAGATTTCTTTATCGCAGTACACCACTGCAGTTTCACACCTGAATGTGTATGATTATATCAATTTTTTTTTCCTAGGCGTAAAGGAAAACTAGCTAATGTTTTTCCCCCTTGTCACTCTGCTTGCCAGTGTATTGTGAAAACTGCACATTACTAGAATGGAGCGCATGCCCATTTTGCCTCTTGCTTGTTTTCCATCTCAAGCCATCTTATATTTCTTTTGTGAAGAGGTCTTTTTGCCATCAGTGAAGCAGTGTGGGATCGATATAAACATATCTCACCAGCTCAGCGCACAGCATGGAGAAGACAATTCAGCAAACATACATTTTTAATAAAGTGGAATTTCGTCTCCAATCTCTGACCTTCAGCCCGGAAAAATTCTTCTCAATAATTCATTATTTTTTGCCTTCCATCTCACATTGCAGACGACTTGAGCCAAGGTTCTAGAACCCACAAGCCCACAAGACATTTGTGTTTTTCCTTTTCTAATACTCCAAATTCAGCTTGTGAGGTCTTGGAACCTTACTTGAACCAGGTATGTTAAAAGAGGTAGACTATCCTTGCCCAGTTGTTAGAGTACTCCTAGATTTCACCATCCCCAATCCCCCCCACCACACACACACACACACACACATCTTCAGATCTTCATCTTACTATCCTTGTGAGGACTTTTATGCAGCTAATTAATGCTATGCCTATACCTAAACCTAACATATAGCCTTTTTGAGCTCTTAGGTACAGTTTTTGTTAGGGGAAAAAAGCAGTAATTCTTCTGGAAACAAACCAAATGTTCCCAGAAGGTTAGAATGGTCAGATATCCCTATTATTGTGAAGATATTTGGTTCCCACCAAGATATAAAGCATTCCACACTAGATGAAATGGTGTGCAATATGTCTCGTGTATTTCAGTAATCTGTTTGAGAGACTTGGATTTGGGGCATATTTGTTCAACAGTTGTTTATTTTATCCATCTGCCAGGATTTAATAAATGTTGCAGTTGTTTCCATCAGTATTGCTGAATGGAAAAACACTGTTTAAGTGACTCCTGTCTCCCTTTTTTTTTCGTTTGAGCATTTCTTTTAAACATTAATGGCTGGTGTGCCATTGACTAGTCCAAATGCCAGTCTGTATACAGCCACTGTATCTGAATGTTGGCCTCATATTGAATTTCACAGCTGAATGAGTTCTAACCCAAGGCAAGGAAAAGAACTCTCCTTCACCATGCTCTCAGGAGTGTGTGTGTGCGGTTGTCTGTCTGCATGTGAGTGTGTGTGTGTGTGTGTGTGTGTGTGTGTGTGTGTGTGTCAGTCCATTCTGTCCTGAAATCCTGAACTCTACTTGCATATTCTAGTAGTCTTCCTGAGACTTTCTATAAATCCACAGCTGAATCTACCTCAAGCTAAGAAACCATGCACTTGTTCCAAAATATGACCTGCAACAATTTTCCCATTTTCAACCATTTTCATCAACAATTATGTATAACCCTGAAGTGTTTCACATGCAGTATGCACCTGTTTAAAAACATTGTGTAGTGAAATTCTGTAATGCATTTAAATACAGCAATATACAAGTAACTGAATCATTACGTGTGTTTGTATTTTGCAATTAAAATGTACAATTTGTTGTATACACTTGGTTTTCCCATTCAGATCAGCTGGGTTGAAAATAGGTGAGGCAAAAGTAAAGACTCTTTATATAATACATTTCAGGGACCCAAGGAATATTTTGGAGAAATGTCTTAAACTAGACGGCAATAAATATCTTGTATTATAATTTAATATAAAAGAATTACATATTTTTGTCCTGTAGCATACCTGAGTCTTTTATCTGAGTCCATCCTCCATTCTTCCCTGAGGTAACACTGGCCATTACACAGCTCACTGCTGCTTTCCCATCACTGCAGACTGCCTGCTGTCTTTTATTGCAGTTAGCATAAAGAGGCCATTATTGCACCTGTGGGTGCCCATGAATGCTACATTAAATTGGGTGCAGCATACAAAAAGGAAGTTGTACCACAGGATTTAACAATAAAAAAAAATAAGAACTGTGCGGGAAGGCAACAAGTAAGTATGATGCATGATAATTATTTCTTTAAATAAATCATTCTGTTCATCTTCATGAAAATGTAATTTAGTTGACAAACTTTTAGTTGATCTTTATTAATCTACCAATCAGGTATGTAATGTTCTTTGCTCTTCTGTTTAACACCAGTGGCTGAGAGGATGGTGAGTGCATGATCCTTTACACAAGGATTTTTGAATGTTGCTTTTTTCCAACAGTTATAAATACTGCAATATTCCAAACAGCATTTTATTCTAGATTTTGTTTTACTATTATTAATAAGACTATTAACATTACTATTATTACTAATAACAATACAAAAGCTTTTTCAAAATATTCCACTGGTGTTTCTATAGACTACTTCAGAGCAAAAGCTGTCATAGTTTGTTGACAGCATCCTCTGTATTTTAATAATTTATACAGTTCTAATTTAACATGGGCGGCATGGTGGCGCAGTGGATAGCGCTGTCGCCTCACAGCAAGAAGGACCCGGGTTCGATCCCCGGGTGG
>JANCOA010000002.1:10057047-10075558 GCA_024363135.1 Leptodoras oyakawai | reverse complement strand
CTACCCACATGGTACAAACTCTAAACACACTACACACACTGTGCAAACTCTACACACACTCTACAGAGACTACACACTCTACAGACATTCTTCACACACTACACACACTCTACACCTACTTTACAGACTCTGCACACACTACACTCAGTCTATATACTCTACACACAATCTACAGAATCTAGACAGAATCTACACACTACACACACTAAAAACACTCGACAGACTCTACACACACTCTACACACTGAACAGACTCTAAACTCACTCTACACACATGCTAGACACACTAGAAAGACTCTATACACACTCTACCGACACTCTACAGACTCTTCACTCACTCTCTACGCACTCTACACACTCCACACACAATCTACAGACTCTACACAGAATCTACACACACTCGAAACACTACACACACACTCTACACACAATCTACAAACTCTACACACACTCTACACACTACAGACTCTACAGACTCTACATACACTGAACAGACTTTAAACACACTACAAACTCGAGTGACTATACACGCACTCTATACACTCTACACACACACTACAAACATTCTACAGACACTACACACACTCTACAGACTCAACACACACGACAGACTCTACACACTACACACACTTGACAGTCTCTGCACACACACTATAAAACTACATACTCTACAAAAACTCTACACACTACAGTCTCTGCACAAACACTATACAAACTCTACACACACTCTACAGACTCTACACACTCTTCACTCTCTACACACACTCTACAGACTCTAAACACACTTTATACACACTCTACACTTGACAGACTCTACACACACTACACACAATGTACAGATTCTGCACACTATACAAACTCTACACACTCGTCACACAATCTACACACACTACACACTACAGACTGTAACACTACACACACTACATATACTGTACAGACTCTACACACACACTACAGACACGCTCAACACACTCTACAGAATCTACACACACTGTACACACAATCTACAGACTCTACACACACTCTACATACAATCTACAGACTCTGAACACACTCTACATACAATCTACAGACTCTGAACACACTCTATACAAACTCTACACACACTAAACGAACTCGGCAGACTCTAGACACACTCTCCACACAGTCTACAAACTCTGCACACACTACACAGACTACATACACTGAACAGACTCTAAACACACTACACACAATTGGCGGACTATACACGCACTCGACAGACTCTACACAGACTCTACACACACGACAGACTCTACACAGACTCTGCACACATTGTCCAGACTTTGAACACTATACAAACTCTACACACTCTACACAAACTCAGCAGACTCTACACACAGTCGACAAACTCTAAACACACTACACACACTCGAATGACTATACACACACTCTACATACAATCTACACACACTCTAAAGACACTACACACACACTGTACACTCTCTACAAACACTCTACAGACTCTAAACACACTCTACACATACGCTATACACACTCTACACACTTGACAGACTCTACTCACATTCTACACACATTGTCCAGACTCTACACACACTCTATAGACTCTACACTCAGTGTATACATTCTCTACACACTCATTCTATACACACAGATTGTATAGACACTCTCCACACTCTACTCACACAATACACACACTGAAAAGACTCTAAACTAACTCTACACACATCGACTGACTATACACGCACTCTATACACACACTATACACTCTACACACACACTACACACACTATACAGTCTCTGCACACACACTATACAAACTCTACACGCTCTACAAAAACTCTATACACTCTACACACACTACACACTCTAAACACACTCTAGAAAGACTCAACAGACACTCTACACACATTGTCCAGACTCTACACACACTCTATAGGCTCTAAACTCAGTCTATACACTCTACAGATTCTACAGACGCTCTACACACTACTCACACAATACACCCAATCTACAGACTCTACACACATTCACTCTACAATCTCAACACACACTCTACACACTCTACAGACACTCTACACATACTCAACAGACTCTACACACTACAGTCTCTGCGCACACACTATACAAACTCTACAAAAACTCTATATACTCTACACACTCTACAGTCTCTGCACACAGACTATACAAATGGTACACACTCTACAAAAACTATATACACACTACAGATTCTACACAGACTCTACACACACAATCAACAGACTCAACACAGACTCTACTCACACTCTAGACACACTCTACACACACTCGATAGACTATAAACACACTATATACACTACAGACTGTACACACATTCTCCACACACTCTACAGACATAACACACTACACACACTGTACAGACTCAACACACACACTACACACTGTACACATGGTACAGACTCTACACACACTCTACAGACTCTCCACACACTCTACACACACTGTACAGACTCTAAACATAATCTATACACACTCTAGACACTCAACAGACTATACTCTCTACAAACACTCAACAGACTAAACAAACACTCTACACACAGTCTACAGACACTACACGCACTCTATACACGCTCTACAAACACTCTACAGACTCTACACATCCTCGACACACTCTACACACACTATACACACGTGACAAACTCTAAACACACTCTACAGACTCTCCACACACTCTACAGAGTCTGCACACACTCTACAGACGCTACACATACTCTACACAAACTCTGTAGGCTCTACACTCAGTCTATACACTCTACACACACTCTACAGATTCTACACAGAGGCTACACACTCTACACACACTAGACAGACTACACACACTGTACAGACTTGACACACACACTACAGACTCTACAGACACTGTCCAGACAATACACCCACTCTATACACACATTAGACACTCTACACACACTCTACAGACTCTACGCACACTCAACACACACTACAGACTCTAAACACACTCTCCAGACTCTATACTCAGTCTATACACACTCTACACACTGTCTACAGATTATACACAGAGGCTACACACTCTACACACACTCAACAGACTATACACACTACAAACTATAAACACTATTAACTCTACAAACTAAACACACACTATCCAGCCAAAACACACTCTATACGCACGTGACAAACTCTACACACACTCTACAGACTCTACACACACTCTAAACACACTCTACAAACACTACAAACTCTACACACACTCTTCACACACTTTACAGATTATAAACACACTCTACACACACTCTACAGACTCTACACACACTATCCAGACAAAACACACACACTATACATGCGTGACACACTCTACACACACTTGACAGACTCTACACACACTCGACAGACTCTCAAGACACTCTCCAGACAATACACCCACTCTATACACACTTTAGACACTCGACACACACTCTACAGACTCTACGCACACTCAACACACACTCTACAGACTCTGCACACATTCTCCAGACTCTAAACACACTCTGTAGGCTCTACACTCAGTCTATACACTCTCTACACACTGTCTACAGATTATACACAGAGGCTACACACTCTACACACACTCAACAGACTATACACACACTACACACACTCTACAGACTCTAGATACACTCTATACAAACTCTACAAACTAAACACACACTATCCAGCCAAAACACACACTATACGCACGTGACGAACTCTACACACACTCTACAAACACTGTACAACACTCTACACACTTCACACACACTTTACAGATTATAAACACACTCTACACACACTCTACAGACACTATCCAGACAAAACACACTCTATACATGCGTGACGCACTCTACACAGACTCTACAGACTATAAACACACTCTACACACACTCTACAGACTCAACACACACTCTACACACACTATCCAGACAAAACACACACTCTACACACACTATCCAGACAAAACACACTCTATACACACGTGACACACTCTATACACACTCGACACACTATAAACACACTCTACAGACTATACACACACTATCCAGACAAAACACACACTCTATACGCACATGACAAACGCTATACACACTCTACACACTCTAATGATTATAAACACACTCTACACACACTATCCAGACAATAAACACACTATACACACATGACAAACTCTACAGACTCTACACAAGCTCTAAACACACTCTACAGACTATACACACAATCTAGACACACTCTACAGAGTCTGCACACACTACACACACTCTACAGACTCTACACAAACTCTGTAGGCTCTAAACTCAGTCTATACACTCTCTACAGATTCTACACAGAGGGTACACACTAGACAGACTCTACACACACTCTCCAGACTCTAAACACACTACACACACAGAACAAACTCTACACACACTACAGACACGGTCCAGACAATACACCCACTCTATACACACTTTAGACACTTGACACACACACTAGAGACTCTACACACAATCTACAGACTCTGCACACAATCTACAGACTCTAAACCCACTCTGTAGGCTCTACACTCAGTCTATACACTCTACACACCCTCTACAGATTCCACACAGAGGCTACACACTCTACACACACTCAACAGACTATACACACACTCTACAGACTCAACACATGCTCTACACACTCTTCACACACTACAGATTATAAACACACTACACACACTATCCAGCCAAAACACACACTCTATACACACGTGACACACTCTATACACACTATAAACACACTCTACAGACTCTACACACACTATCCAGACAAAACACACACTATCCAGACAAAACACACACTCTATACGCACATGACAAACGCTACACACAATCTACACACTCTAATGATTATAAACACACTCTACACACACTATCCAGACAAACACACTATACACACGTGACAAACTCTAGAGACTCTACACAAGCTCTAAACACACTACAGACTATACACACAATCTATACACAATCTAGACACACTCTACAGAGTCTGCACACACTCTACAGACTCTGTAGGCTCTAAACTCAGTCTATACACTCTCTACAGATTCTACACAGAGGGTACACACTCTACACACACTCTCCAGACTCTAAACACACTCTACACACACAGAACAAACTCTACACACACTACAGACTCTACAGACACGGTCCAGACAATACACCCACTCTATACACACTTTAGACACTCGACACACACACTAGAGACTCTACACACAATCTACAGACTCTGCACACAATCTACAGACTCTGCACACAATCTACAGACTCTAAACCCACTCTGTAGGCTCTACACTCAGTCTATACACTCTCTACAGATTCCACACAGAGGCTACACACTCTACACACACAACAGACTATACACACACTCTACAGGCTCTAGATACACTCTATACAAACTCTACAAACTAAACACACACTATCCAGCCAAAACACACACACTATACGCACGTGACAAACTCTACACACGCTCTAAACACACTACACACACTGTACAAACTCTACACACACTCTACAGACTCAACACATGCTCTACACACTCTTCACACACTCTACAGATTATAAACACACTCTACACACACTATCCAGACAAAACACACACACTATACATGTGACACACTCTACACACACTTGACAGACTCTACACACACTTGACAGACTAAACACACACTCGACAGACTAAACACACACTATCCAGACAATAAACACACTCTACACACACTGTACAAACTCTACACACACACTACAGACTCTCCAGACAATACACACTCTATACACACGTTAGACAATCTACACATGCTCTACACAGACTCTACACACACTCTACAGACTATAAACACACTCTACACACACTATCCAGACAAAACACACTATACACACTCGACAAACTATACACACACTCTACACACACTATCCAGACAAACACACACTATACGCACATGACAAGCGCTACACACACTCTACAGACTTTACACATGCTCTAAACACACTCTACACACACTGTACAAACTCTACACGCACTCTACACACTAATGATTATAAACACACTCTAAACACTACAGACTCTACACACACTATCCAGACAAACACACTCTATACACACGTGACAAACTCTACACAAGCTCTAAACACAATCTACAGACTACACACAATCTATACACAATCTAGACATACTCTACAGAGTCTGCACACACTCTACTCACACTCTACACAAACTCTGTAGGCTCTAAACTCAGTCTATACACTCTACAGATTCTACACGGAGGGTACACACTACACACACTAGACAGACTCTACACACATTGTACAGACTCTAAACATAATCTATACACACTCTCCAGACTCTAAACACACACCGAACAAACTCTACATACACTCTACACACACACACTACAGACACGGTCCAGACAATACACCCACTCTATACACACTTTAGACACTCGACACACACTCTACAGACTCTGCACACACTCTGTAGGCTCTACACTCTCTACAGATTCCACACACGGTCCAGACAATACACCCACTCTATACACACTTTAGACACTCGACACACACTCTACAGACTATACACACACTCTACAGACTCTAGATACACTCTATACAAACTAAACACACTATCCAGCCAAAACACACACACTATATGCACGTGACAAACTCTACAGACTCAACACACGCTCTACAGATTATAAACACACTCCACACACTCTACAGACTCTACTCACACTCTACACACACTATCCAGACAAACCACACACACTATACATGCGTGACACACTCTACACACACTCGACAGACTCTATACACACTCTATACACACTACAGACTAAACACACACTATCCAGACAATAAACACACTCTATACACATGTGACAAACTCTACACACAGTACAAACTCTACACACACACTGCAGACTCTCCAGACAATACACACAGACTACACACGTTAGACAATCTACACACGCTCTACACAGTCTTCACACACTCTACAGACTATAAACACACTCTACAGACTCTACATACACTATCCAGACAACACACACACACTATACACACGTGACACACTCTATACACACTCGACAGACTATACACACACTCGACAGACTATAAACACACTCTACATACACTCTACACACACTATCCAGACAAAACACACTCTATACGCACGTGACAAATGCTACACACACTACAGACTTTACACACGCTCTAAACACACTCTGTACAAACTCTACACACACTCAACACACACTCTACAGACTCTGCACACACTCTACAGACTAAACACACATTATCCAGACAATACACACACTCTATACACGTGTGACAAACACTACACACACTCTACAGACGCTCTAAACACACTCTACAGACTATACACACAGTCTATACACAATCTAGACACACTCTACAGAGTCTGCACACACTACACACACTCTACAGACTCTACACATACTCTACACACACTCTACAGACTACACACACTCTGTAGGCTCTACACTCAGTCTATACACTCTCTACACATTCTACACAGAGGGTACACACTACACACACTAGACAGACTCTACACACACTGTACAGACTCTAAACATACTCTATACACACTCTCCAGACTCTAAACACACTACACACACTGAACAAACTCTACACACACACTACAGACACTGTCCAGACAATACACCTACTCTATACACACTTTAGACACTCGACACACACTCTAAAGACTCTACACATAATCTACAGACTCTGCACACACTCTACAGACACTCGACAGACTCTCCTCATACTCTACACACATTCTACAGACTCTCCAGACTCTAGACACACACTCTAGGCTCTACACTCAGTCTATACACACTCTACAGATTCTACACAGAGGCTACACACTCTACACACTCAACAGACTCTACACACACTCAACAGACTCTGGATACACCCTATACAAACTAAACAGACAATATCCAGACAAAACACACACTCTATACACACGTGACAAACTCTACACACACTACAGAATCTACACACACTCTACAGACACTCTCCATACAATACACACACTACAGACTCTACACACACAGGACAGACTCTACAGACACTCTCCATACAACACACACACACTACAGACTCAACACACCCTCTACACACTATACAGAAACTCTTCACAGACTCTACACACACTATCCAGACAAAACACACACGCTATACACACGTGACACACTCTACACACACTTGACAGACTCTATACACACGCTACAGACTAAATACACACTATCCAGACAAAACACACACTATACACATGTGACACTACACACACACTACAGACTCTGCACACGCTCTACACACTACAGACTATAAACACAGTCTATACACAATCTAGACACACTACACATACTCTACACACTCTAGAGACTCTACACACACTCTCCAGACTCTACACACACACTGTAGGCTCTACACTCAGTCTATACACACTACACACACTCGACAGACTCTACACAATCAAAAGACTCTACACAGTCTCTACCCACATTCAGACAGTACACACACTATTCTCCACAATCTACACTTTTTAGACACTCTCTACAGACACTAGACACACACTGTACAGACTCTACACACACTCTACAAACTCTACACACACTCTACCCACATTCTATAGACTGTTCACACACTATACACACTCTACAGACACTACACTCACTCTCCAGACTCTACACACAATCTATACACACTCTACTGAGTCTGCACACACTACACACACACACTGTACAGACTCTACACATACTCTAGACACTCTACACCAAGTCTACACACACTCCACAGACTCTACACACACAATCCAGACAACACATTATACACACGTGACACATTCTACAGACTCTACAGACTCTGCATACACTATATACACACTCCACAGACTCTACACACACAATCCAGACAACACATTATACACACGTGACACATTCTACAGACTCTACAGACTCTGCATACACTATATACAGACTCTACACACACAATCCAGACAACACACACACTATATACACGTGACACACTCTACACACACACACTTCAGACTCTACACACAATCTACAGCCTCTGCACACAGTCTATACACACTACACCCAGTCTACACACACTCCACAGACTCTACACACACACATTACAATCTACAGACTCTGCACAGACTCTACCCACATTCTACAGACACTACACGCACTCTTTACATACTCTAGACACTCTACAGACAATCTAAACACACTACACATGGTACAGACTCTACACACACTCTACAGACCCAACACAATCTATACACACTCTACCCACTCTTTACACTCTCTACAGACACTCAGACTAAACAAACACTCTACAGACACTACACACACTACAGACTGTACACACTCTACAGACTTTACACACTCTAGACACACTATACCAACTCTACACACACTCTACCGACACACTAGAGACTCTTCACTCACTCTACACACACTATATACACACTCTACAGACTCTACACTCACAATCCAGACAACACACACACTATGCACACGTGACACACACTACTGACACTCTACACACATTACAATCAGACTCTGCACAGACTCTACCCACATTCTACAGACACTACACACACTCTAGACACTCTCCAGACACGACAAAATCTACACACACTACAGACACTACACATACTCTGCACAGTCTACACACACTCGACAGATACTACACACACTCGACAGACTGTCCAGACTCTGCACACAGTATGCACTCTGTATACAAACTCTACACACTCGACACTCACTCTACAGAAAACACACACACTACCCTCTCTCTACAGAAAATACAAACACTGTACGCACTCTACAGACTCTAGACACACTACAGAATCTACACACACTCTAGACTCACACACTACAGACACTTCACACACTATCCAGACAATACACACGTGACACACTACAGACTACACACACTCTACAGACTCTACACCCAGTCTACACGCACACCACAGATTCTACACACACAATCCAGACAACACACACTACACACGTGACACAGTCTACAGACTCTACTCACACACTACAGACTCTGCATACACACTGTACAGACTCCACACACACAATCCAGACAACACACACACTCTATACACACGTGACACACTCCACACACACTCTATACACAGTCTACAGACTCTTCACTCACTCTATACAGACTCTACACACATTACAATCTACAGACTCTGCACAGACTCTACTGTCACAGGCTGGCTCATAGCCCGTGGCAAAAATGAGGGGAGACAACAGGTTAGGCCAATGAAAAGGTATTTTATTATAAACAAAGGTTAAATTCAAATAATAATAGGGATGGAATGTGAATATGTTGATATGTTTAGTGTATGCAGTGATTGGGTGAGTGAACATGTAGGAATGTGACCAAATATAAACTAAGGCAAACTGGAACCAAAAACAAACCTGGAGGAGCAGAGAGAGAGAGAGAGATTAGTTGGAACACAGCTTATATAGGGAGCTCAGGTGGCTATAATTACTAGGCCCCGCCTCTGCCTGCACAAGGAACCACCCCTGCAGGACAGAGGCCGTGACACCCCCCCTCCTTAAGATGAGGGTCCCACCCTCAGCCCAAAATAAACCAATTCATATGTTCCCCAAAATATGTAACCGATACCAGTCCCAACTCCCAAGGGTTGCTCTGCATCCTCTATCCAACTGTCCATCCTTCCAACTCAGCAACCCTGGTACCTAGGGAGCAATTTAAGGAGAGGAGTAGACAGCCAGCAGAGGACAATAAAAAGTTACATTGTTTATACCATTAATATGTCTAATATCAAGGTTGTAAGGTTGCAAAAACAAAGCCCAATGCATCAGGCGTTGGTTGGGGTTCTGAAGAGACTTTAAGAATGTAAGTGGGTTATGGTCAGTAAAGACAGTCAAGGGGGTCAAACCAGAACCAACATAGACCTCGAAGTGCTGTAAAGCCCAGATGAGACCTAAAGCCTCCTTTTCTATGACCGAATAGTTTTGCTGATACTTATTAAACCCACGTTTAATACCCACGTTCACTGCCACCTAAAACAAAAACACCACGAGCCTCATAATGACACTCGCTGATAAGCCTCAAAAGGGGAGGACTCCCACCCAGACACAAACCCAGAAAAGGCCCTAAGTGAGTAAACAATGTAGCTAACAACTATCCCAACAAAGGGAACACATACTCAATGCTCTCTCCTACCCAAAATGGCCTAACCAAACCTTCCCCTCAACAAACATTTGGCAAACTAACCAATAACCAACCAACTACTGAACCTACAAAACCAAATTTAAAATAGACAACCTACAACTAAACCAAACTCATCAATGATGAAACAAAATGAAAACTATCAACAAAATACCAATATAAACTAAACTAAAGTACAACTAACTTTAACTTAAATTTGACGAGCCCCCACTTGTCACAGGCCAGCTCATAGCCCGTGGCAAAAATAAGGGGAGACAACAGGTTAGGCCAATGAAAAGTTAGTTTATTATAAACAAAGGTTAAATTCAAATAATAAGAGGGATGGAATGTAAATATGTTGATATGTTTAGTGTATGCAGTGATTGGGTGAGTGAACATGTATGTAGGAACATGTAGAGGCCGTGACAGATCAGTGTATAAGATGAAGATTTTACACAATTGATCATATACCAAGCTTTTACAACAGTGTAATAAACTGTATATAAAGTAGTTCAAACCAGCTCCACCTCCAGCATCAATAACATGCTGATGCTTCAGTATTAATAATCAAATGATGTCATATATAATAATATATCAGTCAACAGGACCAAACCAGTACTTTTACTTTAAGACTGGTATTTTTACTTAAGTAAAGGAAAAGGTAAAGGAAAGGTAAATAAAAGATCGCTGCCACTGCTCATTTTTAGAAGAGTGGATTAAAAAAATGCATGTTCATTCTGCATGAGAGAATGACACAGACATTATGCATTGTTTCTAATGAAACTGTGGCCATTGTGAAGAGTGATAACAGCAGGCACCACGATGAGGCCCAGCATGCAAATTTCACACAAAACTACTTGTAGAACACGGTGGTAAGAACCAGGTAAAATTATCACATCAGGCTTCAAACAGAACAATGATTAAAATGATAACACACCAAGAGCAAGAAGCCAAGTCTTCTCATAGCTTGGCATGTGTTTTTGGCCAAGAAAAGTTTGATGCTGAAATAATATGTATGAATGCATTGATACTTGATGGAAAACAAAAGTGACAGAGAAGATAAGTCAACATTTTTTGGATATCGATCTTACCTTATCTATGCATGTAATGTTCTGTTATGTGAGCAGCTTATTTACCTTTAACATTTCAATGTACAAACCCCATTTCCAGAAAAGTTGTTACACTTTGCGATAAAAACTGAAATCTGCATGAAATTTGTTCATTCTTGAACCATTATTTAACAGACTAAAAAACAAAAAGAAATTGATGCCTGCAAAACACTAAACAAATGTTTATTTAATTACACTTTCTAAACATCTGGAAATTGAAGATACTATTTGTTGCAGTTTTGACTATGAAAGTTTGCCTATTATTGCTGTATGCAAGACTTGAGCTGTTGAACAGTCTGTGGTCACTGTTGTCTGATTCTCCTCTTCTTGATGCACCATACCTACTTTCAATAGGAGGCAGATATGGACTGCAGGCAGTCCAGTCAAGCCACACTGGTGTAGACTGCACACTTGTGCAGAATGAGGCCTGGCATTGTCCTGCTGAAATACACATGGAGTTCCTGGGAGAAAAGTTTCCACTGTCTTTTGGTCCATCTCAGATGACTTTGGTCCAGAAAACTTGCCAGTGTTTCGATGCAAAATTAACATATGGCTTCCTCTTTGCATAATACATTTTCAGGTAGCATTTCTTGATGCAGCGGCAAACTGTGATAAGTGACAATGATTTTCCACCCTTGACCTTTATGCACCACCCTTGACTTCCTGAATGTTTTTATGATATTATGAACTGTAGATGGTGAAAGACCTAAATTATTTGCAATCTTGCACTGAGTAATATTGTATTTGAACTGACTCACAATTCTGTCATGGAGTTGAACACAATGTGAACCACAGCCCATCCTTGTTTGCAAAGACTACGCCTTTGGTGGATGCTCCTTTTATATTCAGTCTTAACCTCATCTGTTGCCAGCTAAACTGCTAATTGTGGAACTTTCCAGAACAGTGTTACTTGTATAAGCTTTTCAATATTAATATTAATATAATTAATATTAATATAATTAGGTTTGTAAGTGAAAACACTGCAAATGTTTTCTTTGTACTTTTCTCAGTTAAAGAAACGTTCAAGCAATTTAACAGACTACAGTTTTTAGTTTTAATTGCATTTTTAGAAAATGTCCTGACACTTTTGAAAACAGGGTTTATACTATTGTAAAATACTGGTGTGGGTGAGGTCAGGAAGACTTGGGAGACAACTTGTGAAACTCAAAAAAGGTATTTTATTCCTTTAAAAAAATGTCATAGTACACACACTCACACTTTCACAATGCTCTCCATCTCAGCTCTCTTTCTGGTTATAGCCTTCCTCCTGAAATGCAAGCCTACAGTAATAAGCCACATGTGGACTCATTTTGCATCACCTGCCAGCTCCATCTGCTTCTCTCTGCTCACAGCAGCCACTCAACCACACCCCAGCTGCCATACATATGTCCTGGAATACAGTGCAAATGATAAGTAAACTTGACTTAAGTAGAAACATTCATAGCTGGGGCTATTTAGTGTAGCCAGTCCACCTGGCTTGTTTTGGGGGAATGGGAGGAACCCTGAGGAGCCCCACACAAACATGGGGAGAACTTGCACAGAAACTCCACACAGATCACAGACACAGACCCAAGCCCAGTAATGGAAGGGTTTGAATAAAAGTCAGCAGGGTGATGGTTCATACAGCATTCTTGTATGTTACGTACAATGATTTATTTCTCTCTCAGCATAAGCTGGGCTGGGCAATATGGCTTATACATAATATTTTTAGGCTATATTGCACTACAAAATTTTGAAATCTCCTTCAAAGCACTTTAGAAATGCTCCCTTTTGCAGTTTTGATGCACTGATACTAGTATGATGATTCTAGTCATCACTGCAACATGTCTGCATTAAAACATTCTAGTTTATATTCCTTAGTTGTTTCTATTGGAACATGATTTTAAACTTCACAACCTGGTTAAATTGAACTAAACAGTATTTACTCAGGCCAGGAAATTGCACACACACAGGTTTCTAACAGCTGTGAAATTAAAATAAATCATGGCATGAAGTAGACCTACATAATGAAGCCTAATTCACAGAGCTCAAGCTTAACAACAAGAAACCCTGAGAAAGACATTTTAAGATAACATAAACCTGTTGTGCATGATGTTTGCAATGGTAAAATAAAATGAACACATTGTGTGAACCACAGAGGCAGAGATCCTGGCTGTTACTGTGGCAAACCACTTTGCAACAGTTTGTCTAGAGATTGTATGCCAAATACACAAGCAAATCAATGGCTTCTGGCTTGAGAGATACCCAGTGGCATGTACATATTTTCCCACTATTACTAAACACCCTTTCTGAGGGGGCATAGTGGCGGGCAAGGCACAGATACGGTTTGCAAATATTTTTAGTTTTGGGAACATTCCTCATGGTCCTTCCACCACTGCAGGGGTTTGGGTTCACTGTCAGCACCAACAGAATGAAGACGCTTTCAAGGATTTTCTTTTTATGGTGGCTCTGGCTCTGATATTGTTGGTGCTTCGTGAGGGTGTGAAGCAGCTGATACAGCTGTGCTCTGGTGAGTCAGCATTGTACCCATCTCTGGTATGGCACTCAACTTGATTTCCTCCACCTTTTCTTCTGCAATGTATGTTGTTTTGAGCCTGAGATTCACTAACGACGCCATGTCCAGCAGGTTGCTGGTGGCAGGGTCAGCAAATTTTTCCGTCAGGTAACCCAAGATGCAGACTTTGATAAACTGGGTCAGTGCAGTGTCATCCTCCTGAAGTGCCAAGATCTTGGAGGGGAAGAGATGACACTGAGATGTAGTCCTTATCTGATAGAGCATCTGTGAATTCCACAAAGGGGTTTTAGAGCATTTAGAGACTCAAGGACATCCAGGGCTTACCAGGTCAGAATGTGATACCATGTATTTTTGTGAGTCCAAGATTTAAATGGCTCACTCCTGCTCCAGAACCCGTTCAGTCATCTTCCATCAGGCTTCCCACCATGATAGGACACTTACTGATCAGCTGGTGTGCAAAGATATTCAGTTATTTCTATGTTGTAGCCAGGTGAAGGAGGAGCAGTTCATAAGGTTCTTGCAAACCACAACAGCATCCTCAATATCAGAGTCGGCCATGCTTCTCTTTCAGAATAAAAACAAACATTTAAAATGTCATAATTGTTATGCCTTGGCCTCCAGAGGACGCCAGATTCGCCCTGTGGGAGACTACTTCCTGACTGCATTTTCCACAGGGCATTGCACAATCAGGTGCACCTGCTGGCGGCCATCTTTGATCACCGATCAAGCCGCCTTGAGAAGTATAAAGGACCCTCAGCTTAGGCGGCTCAACGTTGAATTTTCCTGGATTCTATGCTGTCTCTCAGATCCTCGCTGGCATCTTTCCAAAGCTAAGTATGTGTTCTTGTCTGCCTTAAATCTCGCCTTTTGTTTGTTACTTTGTTCTTCAGCCTGGTTTTCACTCTGTCTTTGTTTATCTTTTTAGAATCCTGTTCCAGAGCGTGGAGTGTCCCTCTTCTCCCCATCACACTTCTGGATCATCTTCTGAGCGTTTGCCTTTTGTGTTTTGTTTCTCCCCTCCACGCTCTGAGGTTGCTTTTGGTTGATACTTTGGACTCGGACTATTTCTGTTTATGTTTTGTTTTGCCATTTGGCTTCACCTATTTTGTACAGCTGCACAAAATAAAATATATCTGCACTTGACTCCACCAGTGTGGGATCCTTACAATAATAAGTAATATTAATATTTCTTTACATAATGTAAAATATGTAAAGAAATCCAACAATTCAGTCACTAAGCCTAACGCCAAATGTAATGGCAATTATTTTTAGATATTTTGTATATTTTAGGTTTTTTGCTGAATCTTCTAATACACTGGGATCATGTATTTAATGATGTAGATTGTTACTGTGGCTGTGATTTCTTGATATTTTGGACATTATTTGACATTTTCAGGCTTTCTTCATTTTGTAGTTGGAGACTACATTTCCAATAGTGAAACAAATCAGTTAGTTAGAAAAATAACCCATAACTGTTCAGGAATGTGGCGACACGGTGGCTTGGTGGGTAGCACTGTCGCCTCACAGCAAGAAGGTCCTGGGTTCGATCCTTGGGTGGGGTGGTCTGGGTCCTTTCTGTGTGGAGTCTGCATGTCCTCCCCGTGTCCTTGTGGGTTTTCTCACGTTAGGTTGATTGGTGTCTCTAAAGTGGCTCGAGTGTGAGTGTGTGCGTGAGTGTTTGTATGTGCCCTACGATGGATTGGCGCCCTGTCTAGGGTTGTTCCTGCCTTGCGCCCTATGCTGCCAGCTAGGCACCGGCTCTCCTGTGACCCTGAAAAGGAATAAGCGGTCAAGAAAATGAATGAATATTCAGGAATGTTTTTCTCTGTGTGACCCAAAGTGTGTATTCCTCAGGACCTTGTTGAGCACAGCTGTGAAATGAATGAATCTAACTATAATTACTGCTACATGTGCTGTATATCATACTGCTTAAAATGATTTATTTTTCTTAACCACGAGGCTGCACTAGCAAATCTCCATATGCCAGTTCATTAGCCAAAGTTAATAATTAATAACATTTATGACATTTATGACACACATCTTGTACTGGGTATATTGAGGTCATTTTTACTTTTGCAAGCATTTTTACTTTTGCAAGCATTTGCAAGTGGCAGGTTTACTGATTAAGGGTGCATTTCCCAAAAACACTGTCATTACAGAGCAGAGATAAGGTCTCTGGAAAGGCAGAAGAGAAATTATTTGAGGAAACAGACTCAGAAGGGAACCTCTGCACTTCTGGATGGATAGACACTGGATTATAAATCAAGTTCATAATATGATTTATAATGCTTACTAAAAACATATTTTAAGTATATTGTAAACTGAAATAAAATCTGATCATATAAAATAATAATAATAATAATAATAATAATAATAAAGTTGCAACTAATACATACAGGCTAAGATTGTGGATCTCATATCTGTATTTGTACAAGTAGTGCTAAAGGCCTGCTCTGGAAGTGTGTACAAGTGTGGGTGGAGACAGAACAAAGCTCCCCCTCTCTCCCTCACTCTCTCTCTCGCTCTCTCTCTCTTCCCCCTCCCTCCCTCCCTCTATCTCTGCCTCCACTCACACTCCCTCCCCTTCTCTCTACCTCCCTTTCTCCATCCCTTCCCCTCTCTCTACATCCCTCCCTCCCTCGCTGTCGCTCGCCCACACTACCTAACCTTGAGTCTTACAGAATAGCTGTTAGAAGAGGCAGTGGAACAGCTGTGATCCTCTACGCCCACTCTTTTCTTTTCTTCGCTCTTCGTCTCTTTTCATCCCTTGTCCTCTCCACATGCTTGCAGTGCTTTATCTTCAAACGTGGGACTGAGAGTTTGTGCGGCTCAGATGGGAGGTGTAACTGCTGTGTGCTACATGAACGCGCATGGCCGTGCACAGAAGTGGGTAGTGTCAAGCAAGGGATGCTGAACGGAGGCCGCGAGGGCCTGTTCGAGCAGGGCAGGCGCTTCCAGCAGGAGGGTGACTCCAGGGCGGCTCTGCAGTGCTTCCTCAGCTGCCTGCTGGGTCTGACCCATGTGCAGAGCTTTCACTCGCTACCAAACTGCCTGCATCAGGTGAGCCTCAGCCTGCAGGACAGAGTTCCACACCAGAATGCACAGACGGTATTCATCATTCACTCTACACTCTACACTCACTCTATACAGAGAGGAGGCAAATGTGTTGTATAGAATTTATCAGAAGCTCTTGCTTTGCCTGAGTGATATGTATTGGTACTAAAATGCTACAGTTACATAATTGTTATGCACAGACGTCATATTTGACCTAGATTCATCTCAGTGTGTATGGCATTATGGCTCAGGCTGCATGCAAAATGGTCACAGGCATGCCCAGCATTTAGACACATTCATCAAGACCCACACAGTCATGGCTGGTATACAGAGTCTGTTGATTTAATGGCACACTAACATAAATCAAGCTAGTTCCCAGGCGAGTGCCCTAGCATAGCTAACTGAAAAATGAAAGCATTTACTTTTAATGACAGGTATGCCACATACGGCATGTGTGTGCCCACAGATACTAACATTAAATATATTGTATGTGTGTTGTGGTATCATTAATTTTTTTGTCTCTATAAGTACAGGGGTTGGACAATGAAACTGAAACACCTGTCATTTTAGTGTGGGAGGTTTCATGGCTAAACTGGACCAGCC
>JANCOA010000002.1:10000391-10015912 GCA_024363135.1 Leptodoras oyakawai | reverse complement strand
AGCGCCCTGTCTAGGGTTGGTTCCTGCCCTTGCGCTCAGAGTTGCCGGCTGGGCACCGGCTCCCCCGTGACCCCGTAGCTGGGAATAAGCGGTATAGAAAATGACTGACTGACTGACTGACTGATAAGACCAAGGTGGAGATGTTTGGTCATTGCACACAGTGTTTGGAAAACCAAACACAGCATATTACCACAAACACATCATACTAACTATCAAGCAAGGGGGTGAAGGGGTAACAATATGGGAGCCACAAGACCTGAGAAACTTGCAGTCATTTAAATAATGACAAGCTCCACTTTATACCCCAATATTCTTGAGACAAAAATGAGGCCATATGTCCAGCAGCTTAAGCTGGACCAAAATTAGGTCATGCAATAAGACAACAATCCCAAGCACACCAGCAAATCAGCTACAGAATGGCTACAGAAGAAAAATTTGAAGAAGAAAGTTGTTGGAATGGCCATGTCAAACTCCAGACCTCAACCACATTGAGATGCTGTGGAAGGATCTTAAGACAGCTGTACATAAACTAATGTCTGCAAACATCAATGAACTGAAGCAATGTTGTAAAGAAGAGTGGGTCAAAATATCTCCAAAATGAGAAAACATTTCCTTCAACTTGATAAAGGTTGTCACACTGAGAATATGAAGAAGAGTCTTCAATATTACTTGTTCAAGACTGCTGCTATATATTTTTGGTTTTCCCACAAAAACATGTACAAGCCTTTATAAGCCAGCAGATCTTACTTTTAATTCAATAGAGTAAAAAGAAATTAGTCATTAAACTCTTACTGTATGCAAATCATTGTGCTAAATTAGCCTGAGAAACTATTATATGCCCCAAACTATAAACAATATTATTATCTGGAAGACGTTACCAGTGCATAGGAAAACCCAGAGTATTTCCTGTACTCTTACTAACACTGCTATCACTTGCACTACATGCATATACTGCAGTACATCAGTGAGATTTGTGCTGGTGACAGAAGGTACTCTGGCAAATCCAACTGGGCTGATTAGTGATTACAGGAGATTACAGTGCCTGGGCCTGTAACAATATCTCACACACACATCAGTTTTTCTGACCAAACAACGTGCAAACATGTGCTTACGATGAATCTGACAATATCTGATAGAGAAACAACCTGAAATGTAAGGTCTTATCAAAAAAATTAAGCGTGAAGGAAGCAGGCATTGGGGTGAGTATTAAGGTGTTTACTACTACTGCTCATTCTCTAAGGATCATTTTCATTTAGCGTGTCGGGTCAAGCACAGGCAGGTGTGTGTGTGTGTGTGTGTGTGTGTGTCCGTGTAAGAAAGATCTGTATGATCTGCTGAAGGTTTGTGGATTTTATGTCAGAACTGTCTGTAATATATTTGATATAGGATTTGTCAGTACTTTAGTAAAGTGCACAGTTTATAAAGCCAGAATATATTTAGATTATTTCCAGTCTTTAAGCTTAAAATGCTTTGTTGTGGTGATAAAATTATATATGATACATGATTTAAAATATATAAAAACTGAAAAGAAAAATATGAAATCTAACAGTAAAATGGCACGCAGGCTAACGTGAATTTTCTGTTGCTTTTGTCTGTGCGTAAGCATGTGAGCATCTTTCAGGTCACTTGAAGAAATAACAACTAACCAGACTGACCTCTGCTTGACAAAGAGCCTTGACATCTAGCCTTCATTTATTTATATCTGAGCAGCAAATACGAGTTAAAAAGCCTTGGTTTTGAAACAAATGCCGCTTTAATGGAACATATTTTGCCTCAACATCCTCACCCATATTTATTTACAAAAAAATCCTGATTTTATTTTTTTTATTTCCTTTGCTCTGTAAATACCCTACAAAATATAAGTGACTCACTAAACTGAAGCTCGAGGAAGGTATCCAAAATGGCTGTTCTACGAGTGAGATTCACTAAAACCCATAGGGACAGGCTTGCCCAGGTGCTCTGGTTGCTGAACTGGATCTCAGTGGTGATGGGCCTCATCCTGTTCACTCTGGGCCTTTACCTAAAAGTGGAGATCAACAAGAGGAGGGAGCTCATGGCTAAGCAGGAGGTTCATTCTGTACCAGATATGCTAATTGCAGTGGGACTGATAGCATGTGTGATAAATTTTGTTGGAGGAAAGATCTGCTATGACTGCGTAGACACCAACAAGTTCTTGCGCTGGAAGCTTGTGATGCTCCCGTATATAATTTGCACATTCTTCTTTACCCTTTGTGTGCTGGTTGGTGCACTAATGTGCTACACCATGCATGGGGAACTGAAGGAATCTCTAGCACTGGGCCTACAGGATGCTATACGCCACTATAAAGATACGGACACACCAGGACGTTGCTTCCTTAAAAGCACTATTGACATGCTGCAGATCCAGTTCCAGTGTTGTGGTAATGCAGGTCACAGGGACTGGTTTCAGATTCAGTGGATCAGCAGTCGCTACCTGGACATGTCCAAGAGGGAAGTGGTGGAGTAAGTAAGATGTTCTAAGGATTGAAATGATAAGCATGCTGAACATAGGAGTTATTTGACATTGTTTATGTGACCGCCATTTTCTTTGCAGCCGTTTACGCAGCAACGTGGAAGGAAAGTACCTAGTCGATGGAGTACCTTTCAGCTGCTGTAACATCAACTCACCTCGACCATGCATTCAGTATCAAATCACCAACAACTCAGCCCACTTTAACTACGACTACCAGACAGAGGAGCTCAACTTATGGAGTAAAGGCTGTCACCAGGCTTTGGTGGAATACTTCACCTACATAATGCACTCAATTGGCCTTACTGTGCTTCTCATCTGGCTCTTTGAGGTTGGCATTTTTTTATTTTGAATAATACCAAATTTTGTGTTAGAAGTAACCTTTTTACAGTTGGAATTTTCTCTGTTAAGCCAGGGGAAGTGTGTATCATGTGCTTTCCTGGTATGTTCACTCCACCATAAATTATAAGGTCTTCCTCCTTATAACCACTATACGTATACATTTACATTTATGTCATTTGGCAGACACTCTTATCCAGAGTGACTTACATCTCATTTTATACAGCTGAGCAGTTGAGGGTTAAGGGCCTTGCTCAGGGGCCCAACAATGGCAGCTTGGAGGTGCTGGGGCTTGAACCCCCAACCTTCTGTTCAGTAACCCAACACCTTAACCATTGGGCCACCCCTGCCCACGTCATGGCTCTATACTAAGCCAAGAATATCCAGTGGACTTGTGTCTCAGTCAGTCCCACATAAATACTCACTCTCTGATACTACTTGTATGTAAAGCTATAATACCATTAACACATGTAGCATCCCTCACCTATTCCAACTAAAGCAGCCTAATTTTCCACATTCTCTCTCTAAAATGACAGCTCTCTGTGCTCACTGGTGTCCGGTACTTGCAAACAGCCCTGGAAAACGTCCTGCTTCACGGAGACCCCGACTCTGAATCAGAAGGATGGCTGTTGGAGAACAGCTTTGCAGAGACGGCACGCTCTAGCTTCAACATCCTAAAAACCCTGGGCAAGTGCAATCAGATAGAGGCTGAAAATGGTGACCCCAACGTCAACAGGCCATGCACAGCACACTACGGTCCTGATAACGTACCTCCAAAGCAAACGCCTGTGGTCAGTTAACCTTATCCCAGTGCAGTTTTGTGCATTTGTCTTAAATTTGTGAACTCTTAAATTCACTCTGTGATCACATTTCAGACTTACTGTTTGGGATATTTTAAGAATGCCTCCTGTAGCATGTGATATTTATCTTGCTTTAGAATTTAGATGCTGCTTTTATAATGTTTAAATTCATCGACAAGGTAGGCCTGTGTGAATTCTACATGACTGATGAATTAGAAGCGTAGAATTAATTGTATTTAATATCAAATGTGCCTTTGTCTCAGTGGAATTAGGAAAGACAATTAGGAATACCAATGAAAAACTACCTCCAAAGCCTCTTTTTAGTCTCTTTCAAGTTTAAATGCTTAGCATTTAAACTACAACACTGAATGAAATTTACTGCACTACTTGAAATACATGTTAAATAAGTAATTTAAGCTAACCTTATTTAGGAAATTAGACGCATCACTGGGAACTTTAATGTACAGGTTTTCCTTATTTTAGCCACTTTCATGACACACTGGTAGAAATGTTAGGAAAACAGATCTAGAATTGTACAACACGGACATGGCTGTGACAGAAAATAAAATGGAAGTGCTAATGAAACCCAGAGGAAGAGGAGGGAAAGACCTACAAGAAGGTATGATTAATATAATGAAAATGTAGCATCGTGTAAGATAAGGGGATGTTCGGAAAATTTCATTTATTACATATACTGACGCTAGTTTAAGACTAGACTATGCTTCTGTGTTGTAAACTGTTACCCTGCTGAAAAACAAAGTTTAAAAATTGCAAAAGACTAGAAAGTTGTTAGATCTTAATGAACAGCTGGATTTTTTTTTTTACTGTGGCTCTTCAGTTCAATGATCTGTTTTATTGAAATGGCAACTAATCCTGCTGAATCCTGTTATTAAACATCTGATGTAAGCAATGGCATGCCATTTTGCAATTCTTATGCGACCCAAAATGCAAGATGACAGGGTAAAGAAACAGGTAACTAAATAACATACAAGTGAAAATTTTGTTACCTTTCAGGTACTGTTTGGAAACATAAGGGTACACTGATCAGCCATAACATTAAAACCACCTCCTTGTAGTTTTACAGATAGAGACAAATCTTTTTCTGCAGATTTTGTTAACCCCCTTTTATGCTGTTCTTGAGTGGTCAGGACCCCCACAGGACCACCACAGAGCAGCTATTATTTGGGTGGTGGATGATTCTCAGCACGGCAGTGATGCTGATGTGGTGGTGGCATGTTAGTGTGTTGTGCTGGTACGATCGGATCAGAAGTTTTTAAACCCCGGTGTTACTGCTGGACCTACAATTGTCCACCAACCATCCAGCCAACAGTGGCCTGTGGGTAGCAACAGGGTGTGACCACTGATGAAGGACTAGAGGATGACACAAACTGTGCAGCAACAGATGAGTTACTGTCTCTGACTTTATATCTACAATGTGGAGCAACCTAGGTAGGTGTGTGTAATAGAGTGGACAGTGTTTAGACACTTCAGCAACATTGCTATGTCTGATCCAATCATACCAGCACAACACACACCACCACTACCACCACCACCACCACATCAGGGTCACCGCAATGCTGACACTCATCCACCACCCAAATTATACCTGCTCTGTGGTGGTCCTGTGGGGGTCCACTGCAGAACAGCATAAATCGGGGCTAACAAAAACTGCAGAAACAGAGATGAACTACAGTCTCTATCTCTATAACAGCATTATGTAATAGCCCCATGATTAAGCATGCGAGAATATTTTCATAACAGTATTTTATTTTAGCCAGAAAATGACTTTCAGCGGTGTGGAGCAATGCCCACAAGCAACTTCAAAATTATACCATTTATCATTTCAGCTTTCATTCTTCTGAAATAACTGATGTGAAAATATGATAAGTAGTGAAAGAAGTTAACACAACTATGAATTTGACCATCACTTATTAAAACATTATTAAAGTCATATATACTGTATGAACATGTGGGTGTTACTTGTATTTGCTCTTTTTTTGGGCTCATGATTATCAACTTGGAAATTTTTGTGTGACCTATTTGTTTGCTGTATTTTTATAGTAAAATATAATTTTCGCATTTATTATTGTTTTATATACATATTCGTGTTATATCATGTGGAAAAACATAGCTTACACTGTGCCAGGAGTAAACTGCTAACTTGGCAAAATAACTTGCCAAATGTACATACGTTTACATTAAGTATACTATATTCTCAGTGATGCAGTTTTTCCACAGAGAAAGTACAGAGAAAAGGTGACAAGTCCATAGCTGAGGAGGAGGATAATTGGGTGAGCAATTACACAAAGGAACAGGAAGCATTCTCTGCAAAAAAAAAAGTATATACACAAGTAAGACAATTGAAGCCGTCCCACTTTTCTCGACACTCGTAAACCACAGAAACAATTCAATCCCCGAATCATGGATACAGCTGGAGCAGTACAAACACATGTCAGAATGTGTCTTTTCCCCTCTTCACAGTAATAAACTTCTGAATGCAAAGCTGAAATTAAGATTAAAAATGCAAACAGCCCTTATCCTGATCCTGTGCTGCTGCCGTTCTCTGTTCTTTTATTTTAAATGCTGAAAAAGAAAACATTACTTGGCAAAAGCACCCAGAGGACATCTGAAAGACTGTGAAAGAAATAGTGTGTCCTCCTGAGCTCAGAGCATCTGCCATTCAAACGCGAACATGACACTGAGCACCTCCAGACTGCGGGCGATCTCTTCAAGGATGCAGTGTTGCTGCCAAAGCTGGTGCATCTTCCTGTAGCGCTCAGGACACAGATGCAGTGGATTTCCACGACTAACAAGACAGACAAGCAAATTATATTAGCAATACTGAAGCAATACTAAAGTAGATTTGGTGCATGTGTCCCTTATGAAAAAAGGATCATGTATAGTGGTTTAAAAACAGGTATACATCTTATCTGTATATTTGGACTTACTTTAGATGAGGATCTGTTTCTCCATATTCATCGAGGTAAGGAGCGGGATATGTGCTTCCGCGTGTCCTGCTGGCCATCAAAACAATCTCGCACTCTCTCACCCTGTTCATTAAGATACGTGTTCATCGTTTATTTGTTCTTTACCTTTCATACCCACTACAGGAGCATAATCTAATAATACCTCAATTTCTAATCAGTAAATTTAACAAAATGTAAATTAAGAAATTGTTTCTTCCCTTAATGCTTTGGACTGAACCCACACTACATTGCTTTAGATTTTTTTTTTTTTCAGCAAATCTAGTCCTGTGATTTATGAACATTACTGGAAGATAATGGGGCATAACAGTAATGATTTGTCAAGTAACTTTTCCAATCCATCAAAAACTCTTGTTGTCCTCACCTTAAGAACATGCCTACTCCAGCTCCACAAGTGGCAGCATGAGCTGTACAAGCTCCCACTTCTTCACCATCCAGCTGCACCTGACAGCACGGGCTCTGAGAGCACAGCATGGCCCCACAGAACAGACACAGTGTTGGGTGCTTCCGCTCATCGTCCGATGAATTTGGACACCTGAAGGGGATGAAGACATGTGAACTGCTTAGTCTATATTGCAACCAACATGTTAACTGACAGGACTGACTTAAATAAAAAAAGATACATGTATGAGCACAATTAATCCTACAGACACAAGATCACTTAGCTATTGATTATACCATTAGCTTTGCTATAAACGAATTCCTGACAAATACATATGAATTTTTATTGATCTTGGCAAACTGTTTCATGCATATTTAAAAGGACCATGCACCACCAAGTCAAGTCACCTTGCATCATGGTGAGGATGTAATGAGGAAAACATAGCTAACTCACTGACTGAAATGCTAGCCAATCAATAATTCAAACACAGCGTGTGATATCACGGAAAGAGCCCCTGCCAAGGAAATCAAGTATTCACTTAGTTATGAATATTCTCTGATTGGAAACGCCTGGTTGATGGCCAGATCAGTTTTATGCCAAGATATATTAACTCATATAATCATCACTCTTTACAACCATAGTGAATAGAAAAGTATCTCAGCATGCACAAAACATTGAATTTGAGATGGAGACCAAATCAGACTTCACTCCTGTTGGCCAAGAACAAGAATCTGATGCTATCATTCTCCAAACAACATTTTGTGCTGCAATCACATGATTGGCTGATTAGACATCTTCATGAATATGCAGGTGCACAGATGTCCTTACTAAAGTTGATACTCAGTGTATATTTATTTGTATGTAGTGATTAAAGAGTATGCCAAATTAAAGGAAAAACATGAATAATCTGTCTTAATAAGGTGTTAGGTTGCCAGAAGGCACCAGAAGAGATGATTCATTTATATGCAACAAATGGACCTAATCCACACCAACAAAATGCCACAGCATAACACAGCTACCAGTTTTTCCTTTTAATTTTTCACCATTTTGCTGCATACATATGAATGGCATGCTCTCCAAGTCCTCTAATATGTTCTGCATATCATAAGGTATCAGGCTTGACAACATGTTAAAGCACTGCACTTACTTAAAATGACTGGCCTGGTTAAGAAGCACACTGTAGTCTTCTGGAAGATCTATTAACCTGTTTCTCTTCCGTGGATACCTGTGTTTGTTTTGTTAAAGAAATGTTATACAAAGTTCCACTGTGCAAGAGAAAAAGCATGGTGTTGAAGAGAAGTGACAGTGAGCTAACCTGGTGATGAGCATTTCTCCTTTCAGTGCTTTTGATACAACTTGATTCCCACACCACCTGAAATACAGACCCAAACAAAATAAAAGTAAGGAGATAATGCTGCTGTCTACACTTTCACAATAACAGATACATAAAGAAATAAAATGAACAGGAATATATTGTATAAGTGCCATGCCTCTGTATTAGGGATGTTGCAGTGTCCTGGTGGTCCTGGAAGAGCTGAAACAGGTTGCAGGGCAGAGCAAGGTAACTACACAGGAGAGGCAACTGACTCTCACAGGTCACTGCAATAAGGAAAAAAAAGGAAAAGGATGAATAGATATCTTTGACATGCCATTGTTTTATCAAGTGTGCCTATGTGTTGAACAATTCTGTGATTCACCAGCAGTACTCGACAGCTCTTCTGGAGCAGGCACTCCTGTAAGGCAATGAAAGAAAAGTGCAGCACAGCGAAGGAAAGGTAGAACACCTCTCTTTACTATGTCTACAGTCATGGAAGCAGATACACCAGACTTCAGCCTGAGAGAAATAAGAGGGTGAGGAGGTAGATAGAACAGGAAAAATCACACATGAGTACTCAAATGTGTTTACAAAGAATCATTCCCTGATCATGTGATTACTTGACAACCTCACCCCTCAGTGTGTTGTGATACAGTAGAATACAGGTCTGCTGCTGCTCTGACCTCCTCTGCTTCTCCTCCTCCTACTGCTCCTGCATTCAAGTCTGGTCAAGTATACACAGAAAAGATGGGGAAAAAAACACTCATACAGATTGTGTAATACTGAATACTGGCTGCTGATTTGATTTAATAATATTAACAATGTTAAGACTTTTACAAATGAGTCCATTGAGTTTTTAATATCATTATATTTTACCCTGTGATGATAGTAGAATCTGTACTATGTGGGCCATGGTGACAATGTGCAGTAAGTGGAGTTGATTATAAGCAGTACTGATGGCTGAAGGCTGCAGGTCAACATTCTCCTCTTGGTACAACACTGGTATAGACAGAACTAACCCAACCTGTGGAGTTACAATGTTTTGTAAAGGACTCTTTCATGTAGTAAAAGTCAATAAGCTGACCAAGGTCAACAAAATGCAATTTAAAACATCATCTAGATTTCATTTTCATTATAAAATCCAAACACCCATTCTGATCAACACTTACCAAGAGATGAAAGAAATCTACTTCTAATATTGAGGGTATGTTTTCTGCATTAGATACAGGTAACAGTACTAAAGAAGAGACAGACAGAAAATGACAATAAAGATCAGTATTTTGTTTTTTAAAAAAAGGCCTTTCAGAAATGAAAAAAAGTTTCGCGCACACACGCACACCTTACCTGCTAGCATGTCTGTAAAATGCTTCTGTATGACACTTTGAGAGCTCTTCATTCGCTGAATAGCAGAGAACTGTACCAGTGCTTTGAGACCAGACAACTGTAATACACACATCCCTTCTATAACACCACACAGTCATAAAAAATACATACAGGAACTACATGCATTCAGAAGTGTCAGAAACTGACCTGTCTGTTCTGCAGAGATCCAAAGAGAGCTTTGCCCTCTTCCTGTAGCATGCTTTCTACAGAGAAGACCACAGCAACAAAATACATAAAATGGCATATACTACAGCCTACAGACGATAGAGATGGAGTGAATGGGAAAAGCCTCTGACCTGTAGCCTGGATGGTGTAGGCACAAGTGTTCCAGGTCATGACAGGCACGTGAGGGCAAAGCTCATTGGGTCCTGTCTGTAGACCCACCCTGTGCACTGTAGTGGCACACACTACCAGCATTTCCATTATACTGCTTGAGAATTTTGGCCTAACAGACACAGAGTAACACTTGCATTCTGATGGGTGTGTTACACTCAATACTGCACATGCTGTTTAAATAAACCGTTTGTTCATAAGAGATTAGAGTGGGACTCACGGAGGCTGAACTCCAAAGCTGAGAATTGACCTGAAGTCAGTTTGTGTGTCCTCAAAAGAACTAGTTTCCTCTTTTCCTGTGTCAGCTGTATTTTCTAAATACAGAGAAAGTCACAATTTACACGAGTTGTAAATAAAATACATTGAATTATTACTCATGGAATGTGAAAAGCTTCTCACCAGCTCCTTGAAGGATTCTGAGTCCCTTGATACGGGCAAGCACTATTTGTATCCAGCGAGGAAGAGTAAGGAACTGACCAATCATCTCAGCACTCTCACTAAACAGGAAGAGAAGTCATATGATAGAGTGAAAGATACTGATAACATCTCATAATTTCCACACTTGAATACTGAATATTCCAGATCAGCAACCGGAGTCACACAGATGAACTCATTCTAAGCAATGCTTTATTGATTGCTTTATATGAGTCACACCTGCTGTGCATAATTTTTGTCAAATAAGAGATATTACACTTATTTAACCTTCTTTCATGAAGTCTCATTCGAAGCTACATGCTCATATCCAAAAATAATTCAGATTTTTTTTGATAGCCTTCACACTTGCTACAACAACACTTGTAAAAGTGTAAACATATCAGAGTTGACATACTAGTTGAATTTGCTGGGCTCCATGGGAACAAGGGGGACCACAGTGTTACATAGAGACTTGCAGAGCGGGCACATGTACTCTCCATTTTCCAAGTCTATAATCAGTTCAGTATGCAGCCGGTTCCTGGTAGTGTTCTGTACTGCCTCAAAATATCTGTCCAAAAAATGATGCAGAAACAGCTCATATTAATGTATTCGTTTAACAAGCATAAATCTTCAAACGCAAGATGAATTTTTAGCATGAACTCACTTCTGCCAACAGGTGGCAT
The DNA here is from genome assembly GCA_024363135.1 of Leptodoras oyakawai. Taxonomy (NCBI): domain Eukaryota; kingdom Metazoa; phylum Chordata; class Actinopteri; order Siluriformes; family Doradidae; genus Leptodoras; species Leptodoras oyakawai. The sequence goes on along the minus strand of JANCOA010000002.1, from coordinate 10,004,791 downwards.
GCATGACATGCCCGCAGCTCCCAGTGTGTATGCCCACTGCTAGATCAGGGGGCATGAACAAGGGGTAGGAGCTTTCTGCTCAACAAAACAAGTAATATTTTATTTCGTGATATTTCAGCAAACAACCTAAAGCTGAAGGTTCATTCACGTGTTAATGTCATCACTGACCGTTTGGGGAGAGGGTTTTGCCCCTACACTGGGTGAGAACTGTAGATCTCTGAACACATGCAGTAAGCACCATGGCTGGAGCCTGAGCCTGCACCTCCTGTTCTTCTTGACACAGGATGCAGGTGAGAGCTTCCCAGTCAGTAGGACACACTCCCTGCTGAGGCCCCACAGCCACACGACTCTCCAACTCCATTAGATTACTATATAAAAGGGACACATTCAAATAAAGTTATTTCTTTAAACTACTGGCCTTCTACAAGACTGTCAATCTATAGCTTTTAAAAGTCTCTGTAACAAACGGCACAATATTCCCAGTGGTCAGGGCTATAAGACTGAGATTTTTCGGAGAAGTCTCCAGAACTGTTTTAAGATTCCTGTTTCAAGGTTCCTGCCTTAGAAAACCAGGATGCAAATATTTGGCTTTATTTTCAGATACCATTTAGAACATCTGATGCATTCAGAATTACCAAAAAAAAAATTTTAATTATGTTTGTAGTTCAATTATGTGTAAGTTTGAAATCAACTATAGACTGACAGCATGCCCAGTATCAGGGCTTTTTTCCAGGCTTTTTGAGCATGCTCCTCCATACCTCTCTATTGAGGCCACTGGCTCACCCTGACTCCCACTCTCAGGCACATTGTCATACAGCATCTTGTGAGTTTCAATGAAGTTCTTCTGCATGGCAGACATCTGAGCCATGATCTTCTGTCTATGAAGCTTAGCAGCCTCAGCCTTCCTTTTCCGCTCTGCTTTTTCTTTATCATGAATGCTCTATACAAACAAATCAAGGCACTACATTAAAAAAGCATGCTAAATAAAAGCCTTTAAAAACAGGCAACATCCAAGCTAGGCTGCATTTCTCAGCCATTACAGGAGCAGAAGCTGCTCTATATCCATTAAACATGTCTGACAGTGCACCCTAACCAGAGATTTAAATCCATGTCAAATAATTCAATATCTGAAAAAAATAATAAATAAATAATTATGTTGTCATATAATCGAAGGTAACATATTGCAAGTCACTGTAATTACACTACCTCCTCTGCCTTGGACTGATCTGCAGCACATGAAGCAGAGGGGATGGATTTCTCACGAAGGCACTTCACAATCTCAAACATCTGAAGAGAAAAGAAGAAAATAAACAGCACAGTTACATAGAACCTAATTATCCAAGTTGTCAAGTCTGTAAATAACCAGGTTATACCTGTAGTGTCCAATTTATCATATCACTGTGAGCTTCAAGAGAAGCATGCGACTTCATTTTGGACAGGAAATGGAACAATGACTTCCCATGATCTGATCCAATTTCTAAAAGGAATTGCACAACATGAGGGTTGAAAAATTGCAGTGCATGGAACTTGCTATTGACCTACCATTTCCACCCCAGTGACAGAGAGACATACTTCGAGCTTTGAGACTGAAGTCAAATGTCACATCTTCAACACTACAGGCCTCCAACTGATTTTTTTCCTCTAGCAAAGCCTGGCCGACAAGATGCAATGCCTGAAACACACACACACACACATTTTTTTATGTCTATTAATCATGCATTATTATATAATTCAAATAATATGCAGTGCAGAAAAACCTTTTCCATTTATTTAACAAACAAAATAATAAATAAAACATTTTCAGTGTTTACAATGACATTTCCAGCATTTACAACTTAATTCCATTTGTTAAATATAAAAAAAATAATAGAAATTGATCTTGCAACACACTCAAAAACAGCTGGGACAGAGACATGTTTACCAATGGGTCACGTCATCTTGTCTTTTAGTTATACCTTTTAACAGGTTATGGTCATTATTATCTGATTCTCCTCATCATGATGCACCATACATTTTCAATAGGAGACAGATCTGGACTGAAGGCAGGCCAATCAAGCACATATACTATATCTATGAAGCCACTATCACTGTCCAGCTGAAATAGACACTTTTTTCCTGGAAAAAGAAAAACCAGCAGCATATATCTCTCCAAAATATCAGTATCCACATCAATTGTAACTTCATATATATGTAGATCACTCATGCCATGGTCAGTGATACACCCGCTTGATACACAGTCTGGATGGTCTTTTTCATCTTTGCCACACAGAATCCAACGTCTACGTCTGTAGATTGCTTCCTCTTTGCAAAATACAGTTGCCGGTTGCATTTTCTTGCACATCTAAGTGTCAAAGATTTTCAAAAGGACTCCCGAGCCCATGTGGATATGTCCATCATGGTAAGATGACAATTTCTCAAACGATACCGCCCGAGGGCTCGATGGTCATGCACATACAGCAGCTGTTACTGGGCTTGGTCTTTATGCACCAAGATTTCTCCTGGTGATCCACAACCCATTCTAGCTTGCAAAGACTAATACTTTGCTCCTTTTATACTCTATCTTGATGACCTCACCAGTTACCAGTTAAACTGCTAATAGTGGAACCTTCCAGAACAGTGTTATATGTATATCCTTAGCAATTGCTCTGTAACCCTTTCCACACTGGTAGACTTCAATAACTTTGCTTCAATCTGTATATGTGTCTCTTTGGAATGCTGTATCATGTGCTGCTTTTGAGACCTTCCAGCCCGCTTCACATTGCCAGACAGGTTCTATGTAAGTGATGTTTAAATTCAACAGGTCTAGCAGTAATCATGTCTAGGTGAGGCTAGTGAAACTGAACCCAATGGTCAGCTGAACTTGAATTTGGTTAACTGGTTCATTTAGTAGTTAAGAGCTGAATAGCATTTTATCTTCAATAAAGAAAATTCTCATATAAAAACAGCATTTGTTGTTTACTTGGGTTATCTTTATCTGTATTAAAAGTAGTTTGATGAAAAGTATAAAAAAATAGAAGATATTGGGAAAGGGGCAAATACTTTTTCACTGCAGTGTATAAACAAAACATTTGTGCAAAACAAGATAACAACACTGAGTATGAGCATACCCTTTGGATCATGGCTTCAGTCCAAAGAGCAGAACGCTCCTCAACCACCCTCTGCAGTACTCTCCTTAGCACATGAACAAACACATCGCAGCAGAGCAGTCGCACTATGCTGGAGAAGGCCTGGGTGAAAGGAGGAGGTACTGGTGGCCTAAGTGCTGGAATGAGAGAAAGAATTACTAGCACCTACAATTCCCTCTGGAGAATAACACTGGAAACTACTGTCAGAAGACCTGGGTTGCATTTTGTCTATGATTCCACCATAGTTCTGAGGAATCTATTAAGCTTATAAAGTTTAGTCTTAACATTTTTAGTTTTGTGTAGTGTGTGGATTGCATCCATACCTTTGTCACTCCCTTCCTGGGCCCTTCTCTTCTTCTGTGCATCTTCAGCCTGGGATAATGATGCAAACAGTTACACACAGTTCACAGGAGTAAAAAAGACACTGTAAGCATACACCATACCTTGCTGTGCTGTGATTTGGAGTAATGGTAAAAGAAGGGGTTAAACTCCTTAAGACATTCCTTCTTCAACTCATATAAACCATGACCAGAAACTCCTGGTTTCCTGTACAAGGTTGCAAAATAAATACAGAATGAATTGTAAGAAAAACATAACAAGGCCAGCAAACATGTTGAGTTTCTATTTTTATAAGACTGACTCACTTGAATGTGGCAACTTTTGAGATAACAGTTTCAAGCCCAGTTTCCTGATTTTCCTACAATAAGAAGGTAAGAATATCATTTTAGATGATTTAGTAAGGCATGTGATCATAACCATAAAGAGGTTTAATTTTATTTTTTCACGATCATTTGCCAAAATTTACAAGTGACCAGATCACTTACATTTTCAGGCAGGCTTTTGACCAAGCTGCTGTGAGCCATAGGTTCTATACACAGCAGATGAATCACTTCCCTCATTGTCACATCCTCTTTAGATACATTACTGATTCCAGGGACATACCGCTCACCTGTGCAAACCAAAAACGTCATAATGGCCCCCACAAAATAGCTTTCTTATAGGAATCAATAACTCTTATTTGCAGTAATAATTAGGGATGTAACAATACCAAAAACCCACAATACAAATAAACCATGATAATAAGTCCATAATATGATATTTATCACAATAATAGAGATAGAATAGATAGTACAGAAAGTAGAGCACAAATATACACTCCTGATCAAAATCTTAAGACCAGCTAAAGAATTGGAAGAATTAGCATTTTGCACCACTGGATCTTAAGATGGTTCTAAGCAGAGCTTCACAATGCTAAAAGAAGAAATGGGACCAAGA
>JANCOA010000002.1:9975094-9986095 GCA_024363135.1 Leptodoras oyakawai | reverse complement strand
ATGAAAACATTAAGTGAGCGATCATTCTGTGAGTGGAAACAGTTTGCTGTTCAGAGAGGTCAAAGGAAAATTGTCAGAGCTGCCAGGAAGGACATAGAATAGAATATAATAATATCATCACCCTTTAAATTTGTGATGAGCAGAAAATTGTCTCATCGTGCACAAAACCTCGGACCATGTGGATGGGCCACAAGAGCCTATATGCTTCCTGTCAGCTTGAACCAATCTGGACATTTTCCTCTGACCTCTCTTATCAGCAAGGCGTTTCCACACACACACACACACACACACAACCTTCACTCACTCATATTTCATATGCACCATTCAGTGTAAACTCTAGAGACCTCTGTGTGTGAAAATCCCAGGAGATTTCTGAAATAGTCAAACCAGCCCATCTGGCACCAACATCCATGCCAGTCTTCATCCTGGCGTTTGATGTAAACATTTCCTGAAGCTCTTGGCCTGTATCTGCATTCTATGCATTGTGCTGCTGCTAGGTGATTGGCTGATTGGATAACTGCATACAGTCAGTAAATGAGGTGTACAGGTGTCCCTATTAAAGTGGACGGTAGGTAAATATTTTGTTTTCATTCTACTAAGCTTTCTGTATTATATCTTTTGTAACGACTAATCCCTTCTCTGCTTTAAGCATGCTTTGACTTGTCTTTGGCAAGGCTGTGCTGAATGTTCTAAGCTGCTGTATTATTTCCGCAGACGCGCGTGCACGGCGGTGGTGTTCTCTGCGCCTGTGCTCTCGTGTTACTCGCCTTGTGTCACTGCCCAGTCACTGCGTTTTACCCGGGCGGTATTTTTTGAAGAGTTTGTGCTTTTTTTTTTTTTCTCCATCTTTCTCTCGGCCCGCTGGTTTGAGCCGGTGAGGATACACCAATCGGTCTGCGCTCTGTGTGTTTTTTTTTTCTACCTTTGTGTTCAGATCGCCTCACACTCGTGTTTCTCACCCAGCCCAGTCTCCCCCGTCTCCCCCCTCACACTCCTCCCTCAGCCTCAGCATCTCAAAAGGCTACTGAGTGAGAATCGATGGCGCAGAGGCCCGCCTGACAGGACAATAAAACCCCACAAAGAAGCGGTGAGTTTTTTTTTTTCCTTAGCCTTTCAAGTTATATCACAAAATGACAGGCGGCGAGGCGAGATGCGCTCGGCGTGCAGGCGTAAAAAAGCCCAACGCGTGTTATTCCAGCTGCCTTTTTGTTGCTGCGAAGGAAGCAGCAGCCAGCCTCCCTGATACCCTTCCTCAAGAACCATCAGCGGCATCCCCTCATTAAGCTCAGGCGCTCTCTGGCTCCATTTTAACCTAGATTTGCATTTGACGTGAATCCATGAAGGCGCATCATGTTATTGTTGGACATAAAGGAGAGCAGGTCACTTGTACAGGGTTAGAGATGCGCTGCTTTAAAGCGGCTGCTGACAGCGGATCGCCGGACTGAGCGCTCATTGTGCGCTGCGCCACGCCGTAACGACTCTCAAATGCGGATTGCGGTGCGTAAATAAAAATGCGATGTAGTGCTGTTTGGAGGAGGTCTGCCTGTTTGAAAGGACCTCCCCTGAAAAATTAAGAGACGACGTGCAGCAGCCTGCGTTGGATGGACTGCTCGTTTTAATTGAAGGCGATCGTCCTGTCCTGGCGTGTCCCCGTTCCGCCACAGCAGATGCCCACACTGTTTACATGCCACCCTGAAGGCAGGATGTCATTATTAACCTACTGAGCATGTAGAATGCTCGAGCTCCCCTCACATATTAGTATATCAAGCACAGCTTCCATTATTAAGCTATAATTGGTTTTAGTTCCTCAGCCATCATTAACAGGCCAACCACATCAAAAGGTACAGGTCGATATATGTTTTAAAGGTGTGCATTTCGTCTGTACAGTGTATTGCAGACACATTGTGTCACATGTAATTGTGTAGGACATTAACAGAGCCTTTGTGCATAATTAAATGCAGATGGTATACTCTTGAGCTTGTGATTTACTGAAATGTATGATCTGATGTCAGTTGTTCGATGTGTTTAAATGCAGAACAGTTATGTACCTGTTATGGGAGTTAATCCTAGGGTGCCTGGCCCACCAGGCCTGGTTTCAGTCCCTGATATGTGGCCTTTGAGACGTCCACCATCCCTCGATCCCCCTGCTCTTAATGGAGCCCCCATCTTCTGAGGTGAGAGTTTGCTGCTGCTTAAGGTCTTACGTTGAAGTACAATGTCAAAAGAAATAATGAAGCCCTTCAAATGAGCAGATTTTAGAATCTACAAGGCCAGCCCTTTCTCTACTAATGCAAGTTTTAAATGACCTTGACAATTTAAAAAAAGCTTCATGGTACGAGACTGGGCCCTGAGGAGATGCTTTTAAAGCATCAGAAAGTTCAGATTTACATCAAAACATATATTATTATCTTGAAATGCCAAATAACTTTCAAGTTAGTTCATTACTGTTGAGGCCCATAGTTCATATACCTAGGCTAAATATATTTAATCTCAGTTTTTCAGGACTCCATACATTTCATGTTACTGCACATTTCTTTTGGCAAGTCATTTAAGGCATTTACTTTGCTTACATCAAAGATAATTAAGAAATGGATTAGAGACAGAACTTATGTCAGCTTAATTCACTAACAGCGGGTCACAATTTACATACACCAAGTTGCTGGTCGCATTATGGAAGATTTCTGAAATTGATGTAATGAATTTTAGAAGCTTCTGATTGGCCAGTTGTCCTAATGATGACATCATTATGAATTAAATTCCTCAGTTAAGACCTCTAAGAAATGTGGACTGCCAAGAGTTTGCTTCCTCCTTGGTATAATTTACTACCAACTGAAAGTACCACAGACATCTGTACAAACAATGGTATGCAAATCTAAAATTCTCGAGACCACACAGACACTTCATCATTTAACAATTCGGCACAAATGAACTCACAGTTAATTTAAATGAACTTTAGTCTGAAAGGTTCAACTGAACTTCATGGCAGCAACAAAAGAACTGGTGATAGAGTTGTGGGCATCATGTTACAGAGTATGTACATCCGCCATGAAAAGAGTCGTAAACTGACATGGCTTTATTTTAAGACATTTTAAGGCATAAAAATCTGGACTGACGCGATCACCAGCCTTTTGAAGGAGTATTCTCTGGTCAGATAAAATGAAAATGGCATTGTGTGAACCCAATGACCAATGCTATGTATGGACGAAAGGCTTTTAATCTGAAGACCACCATCCTAACTGTGAAGCATGGGGGTGGCAGCTTCATGTTTTTGGGGTGTCTTGGTAGAAAGGGGACTGATGCACTTCAGAAAACAGTTGGCATCATTAGCATTATCTAGAAATACTGCAGTAAAACCTCAACACGTCAGCCAGACATATAAAACTGGGCACTAACCTCAAAGTTGCAACAAAAGAGTTGCAAAGTGAAAGTACTGGTGTGGTCATTGCAAACCCTGACCTGAATCCTCTAGAAAATTGTGGGCTGAACTGCAAAGGTGTCTCAGAGCATGGTGGACAATAATCCTACATGAATTAAACCAGTTCTGTCAGGAGGAATGAACCATGTCCAGCAAACTGTAGTAAGAAGCTTTTGGAAGCCTATCCCAAGTATTTGATTAAAATTTAAGCAATTAAAATATGATGCCAACAAATGCCAGTGTATGTACTGTAAAATATTTCATAAGTTCAATTAAGTGTGTCTTTTAGCTTTTGTTTTAAAATGACCTGTTTTGGAAATGTATGGTAATGTGAAATGTGTTTAGTTATCAAAAACGAGTTTGAATGGCTTTAGCCTAGGTGTATAAAAACATTTGACCTACAGTTGTAGTTAGCTGGTTGTAAAAGTTAATATTCAAAGATGTGCATGTGATTATTGCTTATGCTGGGACATTTAAACCAGCTACACAATGGAATATTAGTTTCCCGTATCTGAACTTAAAGTTGGATATTCCTCCAAATATATTCTACATCACAGAATTTGTCACGTTACGATGTTTCAAAAATGTTCATGCTACTCACTTGTCTCTTTCACATGCCTCAGTTGAAATGGATGATGAAGATGGCACATGTTTACTTGATGTGTTGTGGTATGTTCTACCAGACTGTTCTTGCTCAGAGATTATTAGAAATGTTATCAATCTCAGACCATTGTTTCAGAGCTGGTCACAAAGCTTTAGCCAAATGATATATTGTATCCTTTAGAAAAATAAGTAATTTGCTCTTTGTCTTGGATGATTGTTTCTGTGTAGTGACCCACAAGCCCTGAATGACTTCCTTCATGGGACAAAAGAGGTTCACTATATGTTCTTCTATATTCAAATCATTAATCATATAAAAAGCATGAACAAAATGCACTAGATTATTAATCATTAATTAAGCAGCACTGAATGAATCACACATAATAGTAACAGTCAGCAATTCTAAACTATGTTTGTAAACTTATTGTGTTTATATATGGGGAGAATTTTGGGAGACTCATGAAAGCCCTTCCTACAATTAGTCATCTTCTCCCCTATCTGTTCAAGCAGCTGCTAAGTGGAGATCTGCTCATTAATTCTTCCTCTGGGGAGCCATCCCTGTTCACAGACGCGCCGGTAAGTCTGAGCCTCTGTCCCCATTGACGAAATAGTAGATGGAAGAGATTTTACCTCTACTTATATCACTGTTACCTATATATCTCACTATTTCTTCTAAATTCACCAGCTGTTTGGTGAATTTGGTCACTACAGTTAATGGGTTGGCTTTTGTTTTCTCTCTCTGATGACAAATCCACATTTCTCAACTCATTGTTCTTTTTTCATCTCTCCAGAGCCCTGTCTCATTGATAGCAGATGATGCTGGCTCTCATGACACACCTATATCGGGCTGTGTGGATCTCTCCTTCCTGGATGAGGCCTTGCTGGCCTCACCAACAGGAGGAGAGGATTCTGAAGATGTATGCGAACCTCTACAAGTTGAGGCAGAAGTGCCACAGCAACAGGAAGAGGAGGAGGAGACATGTGACATCCTACAGCAGAGTCTCCAGGAGGCTGACATCACTGAGCACACACTGGCATTAGAGGCAGGTCTTGCCCAGTCTAGTGAAGCACTTTCGCTCTACCCATCTGGTATACCCCCACCTTCACCTCCGTATATGTCTAAACCACTGAGCATCTCTGGGGTCGCAGCATTGCCTAGAGACACACAAGTTGCAGTGGAGCCTCCTCAACCATCCTTGTTAGCTGTGGGCCCGGGTTGCCCTTCACTCAAGCCTGTACCACCCCAATTAATGGGGCTGCTACCTGGGAATGTATTCCCTGCACCTCCAACATCTGACACATCCTTCTGCCTGAGCCATGCACAGGGTTCCAATATGATCATTCACAAAACCCTACCTGGCCTTACATTCAGCCCCACTGTTAGGACAACAGCACCTCCAGAGATTATATTGCAAAGGACACCTCTGCCCATTCAACCCAAGCTGCCAGTCAACATCCAGCCTAGATTGGTACAGATAAGCCCAAAACCATCGGAGCAGAAATCATCTCCAGGACTTGCCTTCATTCCTCCAGCTGCATCCCAAAATATCCTGTTGTCCTCTCCCATGGGCCCCAGGCAGCCTCTGCCATCACAGTCTACAACCACGCTCAACAAGCCTGTGAGTCTGCAGCTAGTCAACCAAGGAGGTTCAATTGTCATTCAGCCCCAGAGCCTCTTTCAGGGCCAAAGCCACTTTATTTTGCCTAGTCAAGGCTCTGTAAACCAGTCTGCAAGTGTCTCTAGGCCACTGCTCAGCACGACAAACAATCAAATGCCAAGTGCGGCCCCTCTGGCAGGACAGCTTGTTGATGGCTCACAGATTGTAACAGTACGCCCCAGGCAACTGAATTTTAGCCCTGTGTTTACCACTCCAACCGGGCAGCTCACTCTCAGACAGGGAGCTCTCCTTTCCGGACCCCTGCAGCTTCAGTCAGCGCCTCCTACTGTCTTCCAGATGCCGGCGCAGCTAGCAGGGACCTACTCTACCCACGCACAGGGGCAGCATGGTGGTGTTGTCCACACTTCTGCCTTAGGGAAGCAGATCACCTTGATCAACACTCCGAGTGTGCTTGCCCCTGATATGACTGCCATATCAATAGTGAATGGGCCATCCATGGTGCCAAGTTTGCCCTTTGTGTCCCAGGCACAGAGATCTGTGGGGGGCCCTGAGGAGCAGCTCAGTCTTCCACAGACCCCAGTGCTTCTATTGCCTGAGAGAACCACAGCAGATAAAAATGCAACAAATGAACAATTACAGAGTATCTTACAAGTAAGTTCCCTATTATTTCTCTTCGTTTTAGAAGATTTTTGGTAGTGGTTTATCATGCAGCTCCAAGCCTGAATATGATTATTACAATGTTTACCTGTTCTTTGTTTACCTGTTCTAGCAAGGCATGCTGTCTTCTCCAGTTTCAGTGCAAGCTGCTGTAGCCAAAATGCACACACAGCCTTCCCCAGTCATTACTCTTTTGCAGGCACCACCAGAGAGCACCAATTCCCTTGAGGCTGTTGCATTATTGTCCAAACACCTAATTACACATCCGGAGAAGCAGCAAGCTGTTGAAGGAGGCCAGACACCACCAAATCAAGCATTCATACACCATCCCCTACAGGTACATTCACACATCTCATTGCTGGGTTATTATTATGGATATATTTAGTCATACATTGGATATACAAGCATTTAAAACAGGTGTAAATATTTTCAATGCATGTCCTCACAGGAAGCACTTAATCCATCAGCCTCTGTTGAGTCCTTGGATAGCCACGTGTCTCCTGCAGTTAGTGAGACAGAGTCTTCACCCATGGTACTGGCTGTGTGTACCTCATCTGAGGTTCTGTCTGTGTTGTCTGAGTGTGGAGGAATCCCCACTCCAGTGCATTCTGGGTCAGAGCATGGTGACATGTTAGTCTCACCGCCCATAACCCAGTGTTCTGGAAGTACTCCCTCGACCATGTTTCCTACACCACCACTTTCAGACAGACAACCCTCCTCAGCATTTGTGGTTCTCAGTGCCAAAATGCAGGGGCAAGAGGAATCCATGCTGTGCATGAGTCCATCTTCAACTCCGGAAAAGATGTGTGTGTCTGAGCAACAACACTTACCCATTCCTGTATCTACTAGCCTCAATGGAGTCCTGGAGTCTGGCTTTAATGAAGCCCAGCAGCACATGCAACAAAGCAGTAAGTGTGACTGGCTTGTACAGTAAATCTCTCATGTGCAACTGCAGCTAGCAAGATACATCATTATAACAGCTTTTTTTTGGGTCACACCAGAACTCAGAGTTCCTGGTGTAGTGGATGATGAAGAGGTAGTCTTGCTAAACCTGCAGGAAAGTTTTGAGGGATTGTCATCCCAGGACACCCAGGACCACACTGCACTTCAGGTGAAAATGCATGATTACTTGGGGACATATTAGAGAAATTGAAATGGCAATGGAATGTGCATGATGTATTGCATGTATAAATGCATTTAAAATAGTGAGATATCAAGCATTCCATGTGATTTATGAACATCCTGCTGCTTTAGGTGCCCTGTGCCAGTCTGATGGCAAGAGAAAATCTCACTCCAGCATTGCGGCAACAGAGGTCAACAGATATTTTTAGTATCCTTAGTATTGAGAAAATAATTGAATGAAAACCTTTTGCATTTTATATCAGAATTTGGTTTATCTCATAAAAACTATTCATGAAGTTGCAGAGCAATAAGTTCTGACTTGGTTAATATATCACTTGTATATGCATGTGTGTGCAATTCACAGGATCAAGCAGCAGCTTTGTTCAGACTATGACGCTGTTCTTAATCCAAATACCTGTTCTCGGTTCACTTCGCTAGAGGATGCTGTGAGACACCTGTTGCCCTACCATACCTGCTCCGGAGCCTTACCCAGTCAAGCCGATCTGCTAACAGGTTAAGCTGAAGCCAAGCATGCAATCATAAACCTCTAAACCTGCATCCATAGTTTATAATTACCTAACCTGACTGAACTGGGTTATGCAAGAATCTGGTTTGCTATTTTATTTACATAGCAGGCAAAGTCTACTGAAGTGGTTTTAAATAAATGTCGCATGCTGCTTTCTTATTCTTTTGTGTGTAGTGGATAAGCAGTTTGAGAATGTATCAGGGCTGCTGCTGAAATGTTCTACAGACATGATAAACAAATACAGGCAGCTCTTACTGGCAGAGTCTCAGGTGAGTCAGAGTATCCCACATTTAACTCTGCCTTGGAACCATTAACCATTGAGGAAGATGTTGTTCACATGTTGTTCATAGCCATGCAATAAAGTAGGCCTAGTTGCAGGAAGTACAGGACTAGTAAAAACACACAGTAGTCCTGTACTTCCAGCAACCAGATCCACAGCTTTGCATGAACACTATATGGCCAAATGTATGTGGACACCTGAGTATTACACCCATAAGTAGGTCTTCCTCAAACTGTTGCCACAAAGTTAAAAACACACAACTGACTAGAATGTCTTTATATGTGGTAGTTTAAGATTTTCTTTCACTGGATTAAAAGGACCCAAGGCTATTCCAGCATGATGATGCCATTGTGTCCATAAAGATAAAGATGGCCAAGGTTGTGGAAAAACTCAAGCGACATGCACAGAACCCTGACCTCAACCCTGAAGACCTTCAGGATGACCTGGAACACTTACTCTGTGCCAGGCCTCCTCACTCAACAATATTGCCCCACTTCACTAATATTCTTGTGGGAAGTTATAGTCACATTCCAAAATCTAGTAGAAATCCTTCACAGAAGAGTGGAGACTTTGGAATGGGATGTTCAACAAGCACAAATGGACATGACGGTCAGGAAACCACATAGTTTTGGCCATATAGTGTAGTATATACAGACAGATCCATAAATATTTCAACATGGACAATGTTGTAGCTGTCTATTGTACACTGATCAGTCATAACATTAAAACAACCTCCTTGTATCTGCACTCTTTGTCCATTTTATCAGCTCCACTGACCATACAGGTATTCTTTATAGTTTTACAGATAGATACTGTAGTCCATCTGTTTCTCTGCAGACTTTGTTAGCCCCCTTTTATGCTGTTCTTCAGTGGTCAGGACCACCACAGGACAGGTTGGTGGATGATTGCTGACAATCATCTGCTGAAATTTTTAACTCACTCTAGTAGACACACCTACCTAGTTGCCCCACCCTGTAGATGTAAAGTCACAGACGGTAACTCATCTGTTGCTGCACAGTTTGTATTAGTCACCCTCTAGTCCTTCATCAGGTCACAGGATGCTGCCCACAGGACACTGTTGGTTGGATATTTTTGGTTGGTGGACTATTTTCAGTTCAGCAGAGGGGTTTAAAAACTTCTGATCCAATCGTACCAGCACAACACACACCAACACGCCACCACCGCATCAGGGTCACTGCCCTGCTGAGAATCATCCACCACCCAAATAATAGCTGCTCTCTGGTGGTCTTGATCAGTATCTCTGTAGAAATTACAAGGTGCACCTGTATGGTCAGTGGAGCTGATAAAATGGACAAAGAATGTAGATACAAGGAGCTGTTTTTAATGTTATTGCTGATAGGTGCATATTGGAGTTTAATGTAAGTAATTTGAGTATATTTACAGGTATTTGGGGGTGAACAATGTAGGAATTACAGCACTTTTTAAATCTGTCAATACTTTTTTAAGGCAAAGAAGCTTAATGTTCCTCAATGGCCAAATTAATCACCTGATCTATATCCAACTAAGCATACTTTTCAGTTGCTGAAGGTAAAACACCCCAAGAACAACCAGAAGCTCTGTATTAAACCCCTGGCAGACTTGACTGTATATAGAAAAACAGAGAAATAAAATCATCAAGTCATTTTGTTACAAATCGGTATAATAGTGCATGTCATTAATCTGTGCAGCAAGAAAGTCCTTCTGCAGAGATGGTGATGCTGGAACGGTTGTTCCTGCAGTCTGAGCGACTCTTACTTGGAGAGGAGAGACGCAGAGCAAGAGGTGATCCAGGTGAGCTCTTTTACTCTTTTGAGGAGCAAAGTTACTTCTAACTCTTAAGCAAAAGCATCTTTTCCTAGGTTATTTTTGGTTATTAGGCATATCTAGCTGTTAATTATGGGAAGAGTGCAAAAAGATTCAGTTGCTAGATGTAAATCAATTGGATGCCTTTTCAATCATAAACTATGAATATTCAGTATTCATATTCATTATGCAGTGCCTGGCTTCATTCTAAATAAAGGCTTAGAAGAAGTTGCAGTTACACACTTTGGTGCTGTATATAAAGCAGCTATATGACTCCATAATGTTGGGGTATCTAAAACATCATGATGTACTATATATATAATATACTACAACACAAGCTGTGGAACAGTATCTCTGTTACAAGTAAGTAATAAAACATGATGTTGTTATAGGATATAATTAAATAACCTTCTTGCTACATATAATGTGAAACCTATGGAAAACTCCTGCCTTCACATACATTCTAGTAGTTATAAACGGCCTCGACTTTTGAAGTTGATTAGATGTCACACAGCTGGTCATATTACTGAAAACAGAAAGCATAAAGTCCTCCTATCTTGATTAAATAACACCTTTTTTCCATAATCCACAACACAATTATTTCATTTTTAGGAACAGCCTTTCCCTGCTTCCACCATACGTTATTAAAGAAACGAAGATGCATTCAAAGGTGTTCTAGCAAATACAAATTATGATGTCTGAAATGTTGCACATTTAAAGGTACATAATAAAGCTTTGATGTTGTTGTCAACAAGGAACAGGCTAGTTCCTGTTATCACTTGTGTTTTAGCCATGATAAAAAGTCGTTTCCTAGGCAGCATCTACTTTTCTGCAGCTTGGCCATTTATCAAGCAGTTGGAAAGTGCAACGTCTCCGTCAGGAAGACTGTCCTGTTCCCCGTTTTTCTTTGTTCAACACATTTTTAGATTATATGCAGCTTCTTCCATACAAGAGCCTGTGAATGAGTTACTACAGAAAC
>JANCOA010000002.1:9950828-9961686 GCA_024363135.1 Leptodoras oyakawai | reverse complement strand
GGCTGGGCACCGGCTCCCCCGTGACCCCGTAACTGGGAATAAGCGGTACAGAAAATGACTGACTGACTGACATTGGCCCACTTCACATCCAGATTCAACTCCTCATGCTGACATATAAATCACTACATGGGCAAGCTCCTGCACTGTTACTGCCATGTCTGAACACTTCCTCTGATATAAGTTTGGTCCCAGTCACTGCTGGGACAGATCATTCAGCATCATGGCCCCCAAGCTATGAAACAGATTACCGCTATCATTTCTCAGTACTTTTATTCATCTGCTCCCTGAAGCTTTATTGTATTATCTCTTCTATAAAGTGATCTTGGGTATGAGAAAGGTGCTATATAAATGTAACATATTATTATTATCATATCAGCCATTGTTCCTGAGATCCATAAAACCTATTATTTCTTTCCATAGACGGTGCTAATGAACATTTTCTTTGCACCCTTTGGTGAATCCAGCATCCAAAGACACTGAACAGTAGTCTCAATACCTTGTTTTTGTTTGCGATATTTAAATATTTCTTATTCCTGACAGCATATCTTTGCAAAATGTTTTGTTTGTTGCTATTAAATTTCATTCTGTCACTATTCAGTATGGAAATAAGAAAAAAACATAAATAAGAGAAAATGTTGAGGAAATATTTGTTGGTGTGATGTGGGTAGCAAGGACTGTCTGTTCTGCACAGAGCTAAACAGAGAAATACAGCTAGATTTATGCTGTGCAGCAGGGCTCACTATGCAATTCATCACTGAGAAAATCAGACATGTTTACGCTCATGCTTGTATCTGAGCTCCTGGAACCTTCAGACTGAGAAATTCACTAAACCGTGCGTATTACATGAATAATTGCTAAGCCCCCAAATTACTCTGTGACTTGGAAATCGGTGCTAAAATCATGTGGTGTGTGGTGCCCAAAATCTTTTGGGATTATTATTAAGCACAGCTTGTTGACAGCAGGGCATGTGTATTAGTAATTGGAATTTCAGCTCTGTTCAGTGAATCAGTTTATTTGGCCCAGATTAAGAATAGGAGTGGACTCGTTTGCCTCATGGATATCTCATGGCCATTTTTTTCTTTAAACCTGACAAGCCAGAGGTATTGACAGGACAGGTATTGACAGTGTGCTGCCAACATGTGTACTCCTATTTGTTACTCATTTGCCAAATGTCAAAATGTTATCAGTTCATCTGGTGGTAACAAGGACAAATCCATAGAAATCCTACATTAAATGAATTATTTTTGAGAGTTTAATAATAATAATAATAATAATAATAATAATACATTACATTTATGGCATTTGGCAGATGCCCTTATCCAGAGTGACTTACATTTTTTTTTTATCTTATTTATACAACTGAGCAGTTGAGGGTTAAGGGCCTTGCTCAGGGGCCCAGCAGTGACAGCTTGGCTGTGGTGGGATTCGAACTCACAACCTTTGGGTCAGTAGTCCAACATCTTAACCACTGAGCTACACTGCCCCTACATTTTATTTATATTGCGCTTTTAGAGGCCTCAAAGACACTTTACATTAAAATAGCATTAATAGTGACATAAAAGCATAAAAGACACCAAACAACAGTATAATTCCTAAAAACTAAGGCCAAACAATTCAATAAAATAAAACAGTAAAAATGACAATTTAAAAGCTAATCGAAACAGGTGGGTTTTGAGGAGTGATTTGAAGGTTGGTAGGTCAGGACAGTCACGTAATTGTTGAAAGAGAGAGTTCCAAAGTGAGGGCATAGCGACAGAAAACGCTTTATCACCCCAGGTCCGATGCTTGGTCCTAGTGCTAACGGACAGGAGATTAGCATTGGAGGAGCAAAGGCTACGGGATGGAGTGTGCAGATGAAGAAGATCAGTAAGGTAAGAAGGGGTCTGACCATGGCGGGTCTTGTGTGTAAGTAGAATCATTTTATACTGTATGCGTTGGGGAACAGGAAGGCAGTGAAGTTTTTGCAGAACAGGTATAATGTGGTCATGAGAAGGAGTGTGAGTAAGGAGCCAGGCAGCTGAGTTCTGAATTTTCTGGAGTTTTTTGACGACTTTGTTAGATGAACCATAAAGAATGCTATTACACTAGTCAATTTTGGATGTAATGAAAGCGTGGAAGTGAGGGATGGAGACGAGCTATATTTTTGAGATGTATGTGAGATGATGGAAGCAGAGTGCAGTTATCAATGCTAAGCTGAAGTGTATTGGTGGTTGCTGTTAGTGATTTGGGTCCTATTATGATCAGATCAGATTTGTCACAGTTTAGCTTGAGAAAGTACCTTGCATTCCATGATTTTATTTCCGTGAGGCAGGTCATCAAACGGAGGTGAAGGGCAGTGGTGACTGATTTTGAAGAGATGTAAAACTGGACATCATCAGCATAGCAGTGAAAATGGAAGGCATGCTGACGTATAATGTCACCAAGGGGTAGCATGTACAAGATAAACAGAAGGGGACCAAGCACCGAACCTTGGGGCACACCATAGGATAGCGGAATGATGGCAGAACTACAATTATTGATATTAATGAATTGTTTTCTGACTTCAAGGTATGACCGCAACCAAGAGAGGGCAGCTCTCTTAATCTTAATGGTGGATTTGATCAGAGGAAAGCAGAAGGTCATTAGTAACTTTAAGGAGAGCGGTCTCAGTACTGTGCTGGGGACGGAAACCAGACTGAAACGTTTCAAACAGGTTATTACAAGTCAGATGATCTTTAAGCTGGGAGGCAACAATATGTTCCCATATTTTGACAGGAATGGGAGGTTTGAAATAAGCCAGGAATTGTTCATTTTATTATAATTAAGTCCAGGATTTTTGAGTATGGGGGTGACAGCAGTCAGTTTGAGTGAATGTGGGACTGAACCAGAATTGAGAGGAGTTAATTATCTCTGTAATAAGTAGAGCTATGACCGGACAACAGCCTTTAACTAGTTTAGTTGGAGCAGACGTGGAGCTACGCATCCCCATCATGACTTCAGAAAGCTCTGTTTGAGATATAGGAGAAAACTGAGTCAGAGGCTGAGTAGTTAGCTTTGGTAAAGCTGTCGGAGAGGAAGGGAGCACATGGGATACAGAGTGAGTATGATGAATGGTCTCAACCTTATTTTGAAAAAATGAAAGATTATTTGTTGCATTTGTCAACTGTAAAGGAAGTGACAGTGTTGTCTATAGGTTTAAGGAGTTTGTTTTTGTAGAGGTGAGACTCTTAGGGTTTGTCGATTCAGCATTTATGAGATTGGAGTAGAAAAATGACCAGGCTGCAGTAAGGGCATCCTTATATTGTTGAAGGTAGTCATTGTACATTTGGTGATGGACCGTTAGACCAGTTTTTTTTGCACAGTCTCTAAAGCTGACGTTTGCGAGATTTCATTTGGTGGAGCTCGGGTGTACCATGGAGCAGAGTGCCTAAATGAGACGTATTTAGTTCTCAGTGGAGCCAATTGATCAAGACAGGAGGAGAAAGTGTCATTATAATAGTCCACAAGGCCAGATTGTTAGCCTGAGGAGGACATACCGACATCTTATTGGCAAGAGAATCAGAGAGAGAAGAGGCAGAGATGTGTTTAAGTTTCCTGAAAGATATCTTGTGTTTAGTCATAGTGATAGGCACAGGGACCTCAATGTCCATGATGATTGTCAAATGGTCTGAGACATCAAGGTTTAAAGACATTAAAGTTTGCACTAATAAGACTTTCAAATGACAGATGGTTGGACAGAACAAAGGCAAAAATCTGAGACAGATAGAAAATGGGTCTTGAGTTCATGAACATCAATGTGTATGTAACTTCTTGGTCTGGCGCATGTGACGGAACCTATGGAAGAACAACCTCTAATCACATCCAGACTTCCACCCTTGATCACTCGGTCATCTTCCAGTGCCTAGCTCCTGACAAGTGTGTTATTGCAGTTTTAATTTTTTTTTTTACTTTACTATGAGTCAACAGCAGGATTTCAATCATCTGTGTACAAACGTCAGCACATCAGTGGGATCGATTTTCAATTTTCCAATTCCTGGAATCAGAGAATAGTTTTTTTTTCTGATTATGATTAATTACACATTTTTTGCTGACACACATGCTGCAGCTCTAATTAATGGGACTTCTCATATTCACTTGACACCTACAGGCCAAGTAGAAGTTGGCTGTAAATTGTGGTCACACCAATACAGTCACAAACATCCTCTACCACCATCATTTTATTCAATCTTTTAGATCTAATTCTTCAGACAGAAATGGAATAAAATAATGAAATACTTACAAAATGAGAAAAAAAAAATCATAAAACAATGAACCAACTGTTTTCAGAGGTTTGATAAAACCTTGGGGGAAAAATAATAGAAACGTCAATAATCTCTTGACTACCTCTCACTGCAACCAGTATTTAAAACCACAGGTCAATTGACGAAGATTATTACCAAATCTCAGGTTTCTGCAATGCACCTAGCTGACCCATCTCACCTGAATAACCTAGTCACCCCAGTATAGTGCTTGTGCAATGTAAAAAAAAAAAGAAAAAGAAAAAAAAAAGTCTTCATTTAAAAAAAAAAACAAAACAAACAAAAAAAAAAACACAAAAAAACAAACAAAAAAAACAACAACAAAAAAACGAGTGGCTGACACTGACAGTCAATAGTGTTAGAATTCATCATAAAAGTCTCCCGAAGCCCTAAAACATTCATTAAGATATAGGCAGTGGGGGAAAATAAAATAAAAGTACAGTACTGTAGTACATAATAAAAAAAAGTATGAAAGCAATGATAAATCCCCTAACCCATCACTGAGACCAAAATGATTGTAGCTGCAATGATTCATTATTTACAGAGGAATACACATCCAAAACAGGATGCCATACATGGCAATAAAAAAAAAATCAAAAAAAATCAAAAATAAAATCATATATCCATCCCTTCTCTCTGTCTTTATAGAACATGTAAAAGTTATGGTTTGAGCTCAATATGTATAATTAATATATATATATTTCAATTTCTCTAGATATATATCTATATAATAAATGCCCATTTGCTGTATACACACAAAATCATTTCCACTGTATCTTAGCCTGCACCTTTGGCAAGATTACGTACAACTTCTCTGTTATATTTCAAAGCTATTTAAAATATACTTAATGCATAAAAATAAAGATTTTGGCATTCTCTCAATTCTTCGTCTTCTGATTAGGAAGTTTATGAAAACCTCTCAAATCTGGAAGCATAGTCCTTCTGTCGTTTGGATGGGAGTAGTCGTCGTTGGTTCCTGTGGTTAGAGGAGACTGGGAGTGGGACTGACGGGCATGGAGGCAGGACTGAGATAATAATGACGTATAACTGTACGGTGACAATACAAATGTTAGTCTGTTTACGAAGGCCCAGAGGCAGAGTTGCCTCTTCGACCCAATCCATCTGATATATGGATACAACTTCACAAGAAACAGAATGAAAATGGTAGCTGAGCATCACCAATTTTTCGTTGCCCTCCAAACTACACCGAAGTTGCTCCATCTCACACTGCTGTGTCCACTGCCCAGCTCACAAGTCAACACTACAGACATTCTGACAGACAGCAAGGGAACAAGACAGAGAGATAGATATGGCGCTAATGTGTTGTGCATGTCAAAGGGGTGCCCTCTCATGTAATGTCCTCACCACCCTTCACACATCTCCTTCATGTGTTCATGCTAGTTTTGGTCTCTCTCCAACCCCATAAGAATGTGTTTACAGTTGGATCTCAAAGGTCTTGTGAAGCTCGCTGGAAAATGGATTTGTAGGGGAGGGGTTGGTGCGTTGGCGTGAACGGTTCTCTAGCGCAGCCCACTGGGCCTCAAAAGCATCAGCTTGGTGATCCGTTGGCAGAGGGGGCGCAGCCCAGCTATCAGTGCCATTTAATGTAGTGTTTCCGTTGGGTGGCTGAAACGCTGTGGGATTTGCCAGTGGGGGTGCAGGGGGTTTGCCAAAGGGTCCAGTAACTCCTCTGGGATCCATTTGTGCCAAAGGTGGAGTAGAAAACGGCGAAGGCTGCAAATGGGTTTGGGGAATAGACACAGGAACTGGTACCGGTTGGGTCTGTGTAGCAGAACCAAAAACGTTGGCTACCATCTGAGACGGTGTAATGCCCACTACAGGAACACTTGGCTGGGCATAAGGGAGTCCATTGGACACTGGGTATGAGGCAGGTGCCTGTGCTTGGAAGGAAGGCTGGTGTGGTGGTAGGGTGGGCACTGCAGAGGGCAAGGCAGGCATAAAGGCCACAGGGGCCACGGGGACGGGCATCGGTGCAGGAAAGGGTTGCTGAATGGGAGGTGTAGCGGTTCTGGCTACAGGTGGTGCCGCTCGTACAGACTTGGACACCTCTTCCAACCAGCGGTCTGCTTCAGATGGAGTACGCTTATGGGCTGCACCTGCTGCCACCATTGGAGCCATTGCTGATGGGGTAGGACTTGGCCAGTCACCCCCTAGAGGACAAAGAAAAACATACTTAAAAACAGACTCAAGTTAACCATCAGATCCCTACAGGTAAGTACAACTCAAAGGAATAAACAAAAGAAAGAAAAGGAACAAATAAAACTATGACTATAAACAAACTATATTTGTGTTTTTTAAGGCATGACCTGACTATTTTTAGTCTATCAGATAAAGGCAGCTTGGTATACGGTCATCAGGATGGTATAACTTTTATGTTTATGTTTCTACTGTTTACAGACATAGAGCATATGATAGCAACTTACTCCAGGATGGCAAGCAAGCTAGACTACATATCCGCAAAGCTAACAATTCTCATATTAAATGACTAAATGATTAAATGATGTTTGTTATCTCATCCCCCATCTTGGAACACAGTCTGTTAGCACTCTTACCTGGATGTGCTGGAGCTGGGGGTGCAGTGGGGACCTTGGCCCAGGGGTTAGTCTCTCTAGCGGGCAGAGGCGGCGGCAGCGTGGGAGGGTTAACAACAGCAGCAGCAGCAGCAGCAACAGCAGCAGCAGCAGCAGTGCTGACAGGAGCAGCTGGGAAGGCAGGAACAGAGCCGTTCACTACAGCAGCAGACACGGGAATTAAAGCCATAAACAAAAATGTATAATCAGCAAAATGAGAATCAGAGAAGACAATTTAAAGAGCATTCTTGTTGAATTGTGAATGAATAGGAGTATATGTGGGGCTGACCTTGAGCAGCAGGGGATTGTGGAGAGGAGGCAGGTTTGGGCATAGGAACCAAAGAGAAGGGGTCCTCTGTGGGGCCACTGAATGCTGATGTGATCTGTGTGCACAGAGAGCTGATGCTATCTCCTTCGCCTTCTACCTCTGCCACTAACAGAACAAGACGACACACACTTTAACAATCCTCTTAAATTCAGACAGAACAGCAGGTTGCTTGCAGTTTGTATACCGGAGCTGAAAATGTTTACTGTGTTGCATTTCAAATGTGATCGTTACTAGTGAGGTGAATATAGGAATTCTGTGTGCGAGTTATTGATTGGCTGTTTCTGATGCAAACCTGTGTTTTTCATTGGAAAGTCAGATTTGCGCTGCATGGTAGAGGGTAGGTCATTCATGCGCAGCGACATCTGCCGTTTGAAAGGTGACGTCTTCTGACTGAGAGCCGGGAAGCCGCGGAACGAGCCTTGCCGCGCTAGCACATCCACAGGGGCGTGCCGGCGCGGGATTGCATGGGGATTGGCTTCCTGAGGTGCCAGTGTGTTCATGGGCTGAGGAGGGGAGGATGAGGGAGAGGCAGCAGCAGCTGGGTTGGCTGTGCTACCTGCTGTGCCCGCAGAAGCAGCCTCAGAGTCTGCAGGCACAGAGAGAGACATGGTTTAAACTTTAACCTGCTTTTGTTCTTCTAGTAGGACATCCCAATGCATTACGACACTTTAAGGAAACATTAATGTGTTATGGAACAAAATGTAAACCAAATGTCTGAGAGAAAAGCAGGTCTTTCTTTGTTATTTATAAAAGCTGTTTGTGAAACCTGACCATTAACAATGCTGCCAAAAAGTATTTACCCCTTCCCAATTTCTTCTGTTTTAGTATATTGAATGTTTCAGATAATCAAACAATATTCAATAGTAGACAAGATAACAAAAACAAAATGCTGTTTTTAAATGATGATTTAATTTATTGAAGGAAAATTTGTTCAGCCCTGTCTGGACCCATGTGAAAATGCACCTTGGCTACAAAATCAAAATTCAACTAATGATTGGGTTGAATTTCACTTGCCACATCTAGATATGATTACTGTCAGACCTGTTGAATCTAAAACATCACTTAAACAGAACCTGTCTGGCTAAGTGAAGCAGGTCTCGAAAGGCAGCACATGTTCTAAAGAGAATGAAAGATTGAAGTCTTTAGAGTTTGGAAAGGGTTACAAAGCCATTGTAAGGCTCTGGGACTCCAGTGAACCACAGTGAAAGCCATTATTACCACAAATGGAGAAAACTTGGAACAGTGGTGACCCTTCTCTACCAAAATATAATCAAAACCACATTGACAACTCATCCCTGAGGTTACAAAAGGGCCCGTCTGAACATCTGAAGAGCTGCACGCGCCACTTGCCACAATTATGGTCAATTTTGATGATTCCACAATAAGAAAGACATGAGGCAAAAATGGGAGAGTTGCAAAGTGCAAACCACTGCTGGCCAAAAAGAACACAAAGGCTTGTCTCATATTTGGCAAAAACATCTAAATGACCCACCAGACTTCTGGGAAAATATGCTGTGGACTTATGAGTCAAAACTTTTTAAAGACATGGGTTCTATTACATCTGGCATTACACTAACACTGCATTCCACCACAAGAACATCATACCTTAAGTCAAACATGGTGGTGGTAGTGTAATGTTCTGGGGCTGCTTTGCTTCTGCAGGAACTGGACGACTTGTCATGACTGATGGAACCATGAATTCTGCTCTCTATTAGAAAATCCTGACGGAGAATGTCCACCTGTCAGCTGATGACTCGTGTTGTCTTTATCTTATATCTATATATTAAAATTAGTTGGATGATCTAAAATACTCCTGTTCCTAAGATAGTTGCTCTCAAACTAGCATTACTGAAGCCATGTGGAGTTGTTTGATTTACAAATGGGGTCGCAAGAGAAACTCACAATCTCTAACGTTTCATTCATTTATTTTATCATTTAATTATAATTATATATTATTATAAATATTGAATTTTGAGTAATAATATTCTGAAATGTTACTGGGAGTCACATGGAAAAATTTGCTCGTCAACTTACCTCTAGTAAACAAGCTAGCATAGTGTCTCACATCACTATTCGTTTATGAGTACTACCAGTTTTCCTATTTCACTCAGTGTCTAATATCTCTCACATAGCTTTCAAACCTACCAAAAGGTCTGTTGTGTGTACTAGTCTTCTGGATTTTCAACACCACCACCTTTGCATGAACAGTTTATGATTTGAGAAGCAATCATGATCAAGTTTTGAGAGAAACAGCTCATCAATGCGCTTAACTGTGCATAAAATTTTACAATTCGATTTGGAAACCTGACAGACAGAGGTGTTTTGGCACTGAGGTTTTATTTAAACATGTCTAACGTATATGTTTATTATATAAACCACATTCCTCCGTTTTACACTGGGCCACTGTGTCCATAGCCACATAAAGCAAATTTAGTGTTAAATACATATAGAATTCTCCAAATGTAATCAAAAATTAATATTAGAGCAATCTTGGTGCAGTCTAAGATTTTTTCTGCAGGGTCTCTGAAACTGAACTGAGTCTGCAAGCCATGGAACAACTTCCTACATCACCACACTTCCACACTCGGTTTATATTCACTTATGTTACACATACATACGTTACTCACATAAGAAAACGTGGTGCAGGCTGGGAATGGAAGAAAAATCATAATGTGTATTTTTTTGGGTCACTTACTCAAAGATTTGGGAACCCCGTTCTAAGATCTCCCTTTGATTCAAAAGCTTTCTATTTTTGTCTCTCCATCTACCTTTCTTGGCATCCTGCAATTGCCGCATGACTTCCTCTCGCTCAGCCTGTTCTGTTGCTGTGGTAACACGGAAGGAGCCTTCCCGTGTAAACGTGGTGCGGTTGGCGTCGAAAGTGGCCGTGACCCCGCATTCCTTCTCCCTCTTCTGTTTCCGTTCCAGGCATGCCGCGAACGCACAGCCGACTGCGTGGCTCAGGCGCTCACCCTGAAACACGGACAACACGGACGCTCGGATCAGGACAGTCTTCCTGCTTCCGCACTCTGCCATCGGTCTATCACCGGAGACTGGTAAGACAATGTCCATTAGTTCTTACCAATTAATGGAGAAATAGTACAGTAAATAGTCAGTTATAATTTTTTTTCTTGTACATACACACCTGAGATCTTCATTGTTTGTAAAGGTGTAAGGTAAGTGTGACATGAACTGCTCTTGGTTTATTTCTTAAGACCACCTGGATTACAGAAGGTCATTAAAATAAATAAGAATAATAAAGTAATGTTCTAAATCAAAAACAGCACTGTCCACCTTTTCCAATGCTGAAATGTAACAAGTGTTCATGCTATAGAGTTGCAGGAGTGGCAATTTCCTTTCATCTTTATTCAGAGACAGACAGTACTGCATATGCAGTGATTAATTACAACTACATGGGCAAAGTAAGCTTATTTCTAATGTAGCTGTATTGTGCATTATCTACTTTTGAAGCACTTCATGTTAAATAGACAATGCACAGGATACTATAGGCAATTTGAAAACAACACGAAAAAATATATGCAATCTCTTAAATGTTAACATGTCTCCGATTACGTCCTTCCTACGGGGGTTAGACGATGAAACTGAAACACCTGTCATTTTAGACCACAATAATTTATTAGTATGGTGTAGGGCCTCCTTTT
>JANCOA010000002.1:9837855-9851911 GCA_024363135.1 Leptodoras oyakawai | reverse complement strand
GCCCCACCCGGGGATCGAACCCGGGTCCTTCTTGCTGTGAGGCGACGGTGCTATCCACTGCGCCACCGTGCCGCCCTTTGCTCAGAAGTGAAACTTTAATTTTTTTTTTTACTTAATTGGAATACAAGTGTTTAGCCCTCAGATATGTCCATCATACCAAGTCATGTTCTATACCCTCAGTGAAAATGAGCTGGTATAATTTCTTTTAATCTCAGCATTAAAAGTTTTACCACCATGTTTCAGGATTTAGATTTTGCGCAGGACCCTGCACACACATTCTCACACACAACTGCAAACATACATAT
Source organism: Leptodoras oyakawai (assembly GCA_024363135.1). NCBI lineage: Eukaryota > Metazoa > Chordata > Actinopteri > Siluriformes > Doradidae > Leptodoras > Leptodoras oyakawai. Next base: position 9,851,606 of record JANCOA010000002.1, on the reverse strand, counting down.
GTCAGCAATTACATACATTCAGGGACTCCTCCCAAAAATGTAACATGTGTTGGAGGAATATTTAAAAATATTTTCTGTTTTTTTTTTGTGCCATGTGAAATCAGTCATCTTGGGTATAAAGGGAAACAGATAAACTCTGTATTGTGTATAAGGGTTTTTCTTGACAATCTTTATAGACTTTCTAGGATATTGCAGATACAGTAAAGTCACAGAAATAAAATGTATTTCAGTTGTTCAGTCTGCATGAACAACAGTGAGGTAGTAATAGTTGTCATAATGTACATCTTAGTCACTGAAAATGCTGTGTAAATGGTCTATGAGCATGAATAAGGTCACTGTGAGTATAGATTCTGTACTAGTCTTTCCCTGCCCTTGTATTTTGAATGCAATTTGCATTGCTCCTCTTTCTTAAACAAAATAAATTTGCCTGCTGACATGCAAAAAGGGGACAGAAGTGTTCGCACTCTTAGTAATTGCAGTGCTACTGAGAGATATACTGAATGTTTTTTTTTTTTTTACAAATGAATCATTCGATTAGACCGAAAAAGCTGATTTCACATCCCGTCTGTGTTCACTGCAAGGTCTTTCACTGCAGAGACTCTTAAGGCTATGCCATATATGGGCAATGTGACATCATCAACCAGTTGGGCTCAGGGGGCGTTTTGAACACATTTCCCTTTATCATAGTCATGATAGCATGTGTGGAATGCCACAGGAATTTTCCTACAATGCAATGGGTCTGGCTGATTGCTTCAAATCTAGATGCATGTCATTTAGATAATTAGGAACATGGGCACAACTTGGGTACATCAAAGCTAGATGGTAAGTTCTGACAAATCTGACAAAGTTATTTATAATCTGCACAGTATGTCAAGACATATGTATACTAAAATGCTTATAGTTGAGCTAAGAGGCTGAGTGTTAGCATAAGAGATTTTAAATACACTGATACCCTTTTACTGTCTTTCCATAAATAGTGAATTTTCAGAATGGTACAAAACAGATATTTTGTGTTTTCTTTCAATAATGTGAAGATTAGATGCAAGCTGAGAAGCAATGTGTCTCATGGAAAGACCATGAAACCAGAGAATGGTGTACACAGCCAAGCTTGGGTACTTATTTAAATATTCACTCGCATTTTGGATTTTCAGTCATGGTGGCAGCAGTGAAAGAGGGGAACAGTTGAAGTGCTTTTGTCTGGCAAAGCTGCCTGTTTGTGCTGGTTGGGGTCTCCAGTGGGTTTCCATTCAAGCTTGAAATGCATTGTACAAAAAAAAAAGAAGAAGAAAAAAAAGATCTATCCTAGAATAATCTCTGCACCAGAAGTACACCTTATTGAATGCCTCAACACATAAAAGACTTCCCTAGTAGGTAGAGTACTTGTTGAGTAAATGTGTTTGCATTGTTGCTCTTTTTCAGATTGAAGCTGCTGTTGAAACAAGAAAAAGCCTATCAGGTACGAAAAGAAAAGGAACACTCAAAGCGACTGGAAAAGGTTCGTGGAGAGCTGAACAAGTTAAAAGCTTTTGCACTCATGCTGGTTGACGAACAACAACTTCACCTGGAGCAAATTGACCAGCAGAGCCAGAAAATTCAAGACCTTCTCAGGAACCTTCAGGAGAAAGAGCAGCAGCTGACTCAAGTTGACGGCAAAGCAAAAGAAGACAAACAGAAGCTCTTGAACCTTGAGGCTGAGTTTGAGGTCAAGGGTTCAAACTTTGCACTCCAGTATGATGAGATGGCAGCTAAACTTGCTATCCAAGAGAGTCAGTACCAGCAGATGTGCCAGAAACATGCAAATCTATCACAGAAAATTGAGGAGCTGGAAGAGACAAATGCAGTTCTGCAGAAATCAGCAGAGGAGCTGCAGGAGCTGAGAGATAAAATTAGCAAGGGGCAGTGTGGCAACTCAAACTTGATGGCAGAATTAGAGAACTTGCATAAGATTGTCTTGGAGATGGAGGGCAAGGATGAGGAGATCACTAAAACGGAGAATAAATGCAGTGAGCTGAAGAGGAAGCTTCAAACTGAGGAGGGAAACAACAAGGAGTTAAAGTTGGAGGTGGAAAAATTGCAGAAGAGGATGATAGATTTAGAGAAACTGGAGGCAGCCTTCAACATGGGCAGGACTGAATGTGCTCAGCTACTGAGTGCACTGGATAAAGAAAAAGCCTTGACAAAAGAACTAGACGATGAGCTAGTGACCGTTAAAATTCGCATGAAAGAGGTGGAATCATCTGAGCTGAAACTGGAAAAGTCAGAGCTGCTCCTGAAAGAGGAGCTAATAAAGCTGAAGTCTGTCACTGTATTAATGGTGAATGAGCACAAGAACATGTCAGAGAGAATACGATCTGAGGAAAAGAAAAGAGAGGACCTGGAGAAATTGTTTAAGGCAGAACAGGAGAACGTTATGGTAGTTACTGAGAGGTTGATTGAGGAAAGTAAAAGACTCTTAAAATTGAAATCGGAGATGGAGGAAAAAATAAGTACCTTGATCAAAGAGAAAGATGAGCTGAAAGAGAAACTTGCCATTGAGGAAGAGAAGTGTAAGGGATTGAGTTCCAAAGTTTGTAGAATAAAACACATAAATAATGATGTGAAAGAAGAAGGAAAGCTATCTGCAAACGGGGACGTGGGGAACCTTTTAAATTCTAGTATAACAGATGAAAATAAAGTTATAGAACTGACTAGGGAAATTGAAAGATTAAGAAAACGTCTCGAACAGCTTGAGGTTGTCGAGGGAGATCTTATGAAGACAGAGGATGAGTATGAAATGTTGGAGAAAAAGTTCAAGAGTGAGCAGGAAAGGGCATACTCCCTTTCAAAGCAGGTAGAGGAAATGAGGAATCAGATAGCTTTGATGAAGGTAGTAGAGAAAGAAGAAGCAGCTAGTCAAGAAACAGAGTTATGGCGACGGTGCAGGCTAGAAGAGACCAAAAATAAAGACCTGCAAGCAGATATTCAAGCTCTCAAGGAAAATATCCATGAGCTCATGAACAAGGAGGACCAGCTTTCACAACTGCAAGTAAACTATTCTGTTCTACAGCAAAAGTTTCTTGAGCAGGAGGACAAGAAGAAAAGTATGAGCAATGAAGTTCTTAATCTTACCAAAGAGCTTGAAAATACAAGGCGCTACAGTCGTGCCCTAAGACCCAGTAACAATGGAAGACGAATGATGGATGTCCCAATGACGTCAACAGGAGTGCAGACTGATGTTGTTGAAATCAAGACAAGGGGTGATGATGAAGACAATCCTGCAGTGTTCATCAAAAAGTCTGTTCAAGAAGAGAACCACATCATGAACAGCCTTCGACAGAGAAGCTTTAAGAAACCTGCTGAAAGGCCATCAGTTAGGGAGATCTACCCTCCACCAGCTGGTGACCTTACATTAAAGAAATCCTGGATACCTTGGATGAAAAAGAAAGAAAATCATGCTTCAGAAAAGCCACTGCATATAAATGAGGACATTGGACATTCAGAAATGAACCAAAAGCAAGGCCAACCATTACACATTCGACTGACTCCTGACCACAAGAACAGCATGACAACCCTACAGATCAGCAGCTCTTCTGCAGAGAACATCTTTAGCACTGCGATACCCACTCCCTCCCACTGTGGTGTTCAAAAGCCACAAATAACAATCATTCCTTCCACTGCTGTTTCTCCAAACGATCGAGCCAGATTAATAAAATGTCCTGAGAGAGTGAAATCTCCACTGACCATCACAACTCTCTCAAGAGCTAAGTCCCCAGAAAGCATTAAGACCTCAGTTATTGACAGACCAACATCACCCATATCCCTTATACCAGTTAGCTCATCTAACTTGGCACATATATCCAGCTCCCCAGAGTCTCAGGAAACGATCACAGGCAGGGCGGTATTTAAAGTGACTCCTGAGAAACGTCTGGTCCCCGCACCGATTAAAAAGTGTAACTCAAATGCTAATATCATTACAACTGAGGACAATAAGATTCACATTCACTTAGGCTCACAAGTCAAAAAGCCTCTTGAAAGCAATAGCTCGATGGTCATGGTCAGAGCTGATGCTATAGCAAATGAAAACAAAGAACTCGCTACAGGCACTGTGCTACGTTCTCCACGTCATGCCCCAATCAGTAAACCGACACCAAGCAAAGTGACAAGCAGCCTCACCATTACACACGTTACCCCTGCACCACCCAGACCAACGCTTTCTGTGGTAAGTACTGTGCCTGATATGAAACTTTTAATAGAGGAACTTTTATGTGTGTGTCAGGATCCAAACATTTATTAATAAAAAGAAACCCTTCTACTACAAATGACCTACTTCTATAGAGAAACAACATTGAAAACTACATATTTTATCTTGCTTATCTTTAAATGAAGTTTGTGTAAAAATGTTACATTGTTGCTTCAGATAAATCAGTTTGCTTCATTTTTTGTAACTGTACTTCAAAATACACTGAAGTGCCAGAAAAACTGATATACCAGTATACCAGATACTACTTGATAGGGCAACAGGGAACATTGCACAGTCCTCACGCTGATGTTTGTTGTGGCTCCAGCATTGAATTCTGATCTACTTGGCAGTGTTGTATGTGAAATGATTCTTGCCACCAGTAACATGGCAGAAACAACTCTTCCATAGATGTCTACAGCTTTTTATACACACTGGTACATGCGACCAATGACGTGCATAGGTGGCGTTGCCATGTATTTGCATACCAGTTTTTCTGGTGCTTCAGTGTAGTTTCTTACAATCATTTTAAACATTTAGGATAATGTGTAACCTTGGACCATTTTTATAATACAGTTCCTGTATACTATATTTATTTTTGTTCCTTTTCACCTATTTTTTGTCTGTAGCAGCCTGTAGTGGATCCTCAACCACCTCGATCTGGGCTCACTCGCATTCCCATGTCTCGGGGTATGAAAACTGGGAAGGCTGTACTTGGGGCTCTGGGAATTCCTAGTAATGTGAAGATGGAAACAAAAGGAGAAAGCCAGTCCATGCGTATTGAGCTGAAGAAACCATAAGAATTGTGGAAAAACCTAAATATGCACGTAGGGGGCTTAATGGACTATGCATAACAGTTAGATACACAGATTAGTTATGTACTTCATGTTGCTCTTTTTGGAACAGTCAAGGAATGTTAGTCACTCTTACTTCTAACACTATATAACTGCCATTATTAGGGCCCACTTTAAATCTCTAGTATTCAGAGTGTTGCTTGAGATGCCATTACTATGAATTAAGGTAGTTAAAAGTAAGACCACATAGTGGGCTTAACACATTAAATGTTTTGTATATGTTTTGATTAATGTTACAGAAGCAAAGCTTCTTGATGTATAATGTTTTTACTATTGTTTATAAGTAAAGAAAACCTTTAAACCTTTATTGGTCAGGTTTTAGGTTTACTGAAGACACTGACAAAGTATAGATTAATAAAAGATATGTATATAGGTCACTAGATGTATAATACTGAATCCATACACCTGTTGCTTGATTGTGAATTAGACCGGGGCACTGGTAGTACATCAAACCCAGCATTTCCTTGAAAGATGGCTCCGAATATAGCTTTGATTTTCAGTGGCATTTCAGACCTTTGTGGACCTAAATTTTCTGAAATATTCCAACCCAGTTTTAGTCTAAACACTTACTTACTATCACAGCAATCTTTAACAACTTAACCTATTGTCTTCATCACATTTCTCAGCAGTTACGTATGGGAATGTGGTAGAGTAGGAGATTCAGAGACCTTCAACAAAGTCCATCTCCATCCATTATCTTAACTGCTTATTTCTATTCAGGGTCACAGGAAAGCCGGTGCCTAGCTAGCAGCTTAGGGCGCAAGGCAGGAACAACCGTAGACAGGGTGCCAAAACATTGTAGGACACACACACACACACACACACACATACTAGGGGCACTTTAAAGACACCAATTAACCTAACATGCATGTCATTGGACTGCGGGAAGAAACCCCGGCGTAAACCCACACAGACAAGTGGAGGACCTGCAGACTTCACCCAGAAAGGACCCAGACTGCTCCACCCAGGGATTGAACCTGGGACCTTCTTGCTGTGAGGCGACAGTGCTACCCACCAAGCCACCGTGTTGCCCCTTCAACAAATTCATTAATTGTATATTTATGTTTGTATGCTACACATATGTACAAATATTTTTGGATGAACTGGATACCTTGGATGACTGCAGGATGTTTATCGGTTAGTCAGCTACAATTGTATTTGAATTGAACACATAGTTTGTCTTATATTTTCTATTTTGTGTCATAATGTTAATAAATTTCACACTTAACATCATATATACATCATTTACATTTCAGAATATATTTCAAAATTACAAATATAAGAGAATAGCTGTGCAAATACATTGCACTGTATTTATAATATATTTCACATATATTTTAATACTTTAACATATATAATTACTTAGAATACGTAGAATACTTTTTTTTCTGTATGTGTGGAAGGCTAGAAAGTTGAGGAGGGAACTTAATTCAATAGCCAGTGAGCTATGAATGGCTCCAAAAAGTATAAAATACACTTGGCTGCAGTCATGAAGAGATGAAAGGAGGTAATAGGAGACAGTGGGCCCATTTCACACTTCTGGGGTTGGAATGTGGAAGTAAACAAAAGCACAGAAAACTGTGTGGTTAAGACATACAGGCAAAAAGGAACAGCATAGCAAGTGCTACTGTAGCCTACCTTTTTGCTCAAAAAGTATAAGAAAACGTCAGAATCACAATCGTGTTTTCAAAAAAATGTAACTTCTCAAAAAATGAACATTTAAGTGTTATATGGATTGCAACAATGGATTAGGAAAGAGGAACATTCATTCATCTTCTTGGCCTCTTATTCCTTTTCAGGGTCACGGGGGAGCCAGTGCCTAGCCGGTCACATAGGGTGCAAGGCAGGAACAACCCTAGACAGAGCGTCAATCCATCGTAGGGCACACACTCGAGCCACTTTAGAGACGCCAATCAACCTAACGTGCATGTCTTTGGACTGTTGGAGGAAACCGGAGTACCCGGAGAAAACCCATGCGGACACGCAGGCTCCACACAGAAAGGACCCAGACTGCCCCACCCGGGGATCGAGAACCCGGGACCTTCTTGCTGTGAGGCGACGGTGCTACCCACTGAGCCACTGTGTCGCCCCGAAAAAGGAAAATGGCAAATTTATTGTCCTGCTTGGCGGCACATATACTTTGTAGACAAAAGTATTTGGACACCCACATATTATATTTACAGGAGCTTTTATGACATTCCATTCTAAACCCATGGGCATTAATATAGAGTTCCCCCCCTCCCCTCTTCCACTCTTTTGAGAAGGCTTTCTACAAAACTTGAAGTGTGTCTGTGGGAATTTTTGTATTCATTAAAAAACAAGAAATCAGCACTCAGATTTACGGATTTACAGATTATAAATAAGACTCTTGGGGTCATGATTTATTTACAGTTGATACTCTTTATTAATAGTGACTATTCGTGACAAAAAAAATCTAGTTAATAAATTCATCAGTAAAATATCTCTAACTATATTTCAACAACTAGGTTCAGGGTGACTTTGTTTCCAAAGCATCGGGTTAGGAACATTTTTTTTTACTGCTACTGGGTAAGCAGGTGGGCGGGGCGACCTCCTTACATATTTATACACGTCTGACGTAACTAGTACTATCTTACACGCTATTGGCTGAAATCACTTCCTTATTTACGGCTTCGTACAGTTTCAGGGAGAAGCAGTACCCTTCGCCGGGAAAGTTACTTCATGGTGCCTTCATTTAAATCTAGGTAGCACGCAGGCATTAAACCGCACTCAGAGTTAGTAAAAGGTCGTTTGTTTTTATTTGCTGTGCGTTTCGCCAGCTAACAAGACATTTTATTGAGATCGGAGGTTGCCATGATGGCGTCCGGTTACAGCGTGAAGGAAGAGGACGGTCACCGTTTAGGATCCGCTTCAGGTGGGCCGAGTGCTGAGAAGAGCGAGAAACCGGATAACACGGCTTTTAAACAGCAGCGGCTTCCAGCCTGGCAGCCCGTCCTCACAGCCGGCAGCGTGCTACCTGCTTTCTTCATCATCGGGATCCTCTTCATCCCCATCGGCATCGGCCTCTTCGTCACCTCCAACACCATCAAAGAGTTCGAGGTACGACTGAGTAACATTTTATCTCAGGTGAAAATTGTAAAGCAGTATGTTTCTTGTAATTGTGTTCAAATTTCTTATTCTAGTTTGATTTTATTTTAACGGCTAACGTTAAGTACTTAATACTCTTAAAGCTGGAAGGATTTGTTTGAATAATCTGTTTTGGTGCTTGTTGTTGCTCCTGACTGTACATCTCAGACACTAAAGTATGTCCCTGTGTTTTGTTATAGTGTTATATAACCCTGTATTTATTTATTGGTTTAAAAAAATATAGTGACATCCTCAGTGTAAACTCTGCATCTGCTCAGGCAAATAAAGCCTAGTGATTTGTGTAGCTTGTAGAACCTGACGGGTGACAAACAAATCATGTCAACATCCTGTACCTGTGCTTTGTTTCAGATCGATTATACTGGTGATTCAAGGGACAGTCCGTGCTTCAGCTGCTTACAGCCCTTCAGTTTGAACCGTTCATGCCAATGCTCTGTCCCTTTCACTCTCTCCGACTCATTCGAGGTAAATTGATGCTGTTTTTCTACAAGCATCGACGTTCAGTACTCTCTAAACTGTACCGTATTTACAGCAGGGTATTTATAGTCACTGGTCCATTTGGTGAAATCTATAAAACCGACCATGAACATAACACTCAGACCTCGGCTGTCATTCATTATTCATTTGAAGTTTAAGTGCCAGGGCGTTGCGGTGTTGCAGTGGGGAGCAGCGGCTCATAACTCCAGGGTCCCAGGTTCAATCCTCTAAAATAGTTTTCTCTAGGTTCTCCAGTTTCCTCCCATCTATTAAAACATGCTAGTCAATGACTGAGTGACTGAATGTACTGTATGTGAGCATGGAGCACTATGATGGACTGGATGGACATCCCATCTAAGGTGTATTCCTGCCTCAGACCCAGTGTTCCTGGAATAGGAAACCTGGTTAGTTTAAAGCACTTACTGAAAGTGAGCGAGTGAGTTTCTAGGTCACAATATTTATCAAGAAGATTGTCAGCATTCTCAAAGGAATGGTTCAGGGACAAAACAAATTTATCCAAATTGTCCTCATGGGTGAATCCTGCAGGGGCAGAAACTGCTTGGAGAAGTAAATCTAAGATTTCTCGACTTACTTTGAGAAGTAAATGTGTGTGAGTGAGAGAGTGAGAGAGACAATTTTAGCTTGCATTTTGCATTCATCATTGTTTGAGTGCTAAACAAAGGGATGAAATGTTTGACTTTGGATTTTACTTTTAAGACATGAATAATAATCTGTAGGTTTTTTTTTAAATATATTTTTTACTAAACTGTTATATTCAGTACATTTTTATACATGTTGAATAATGTATTTTTTCAGACTCAGTGGGTTTGAATTGTATTCTGCTCTCCTAGGGCAATGTCTTCATGTACTATGGACTGTCCAACTTCTATCAAAACCACAGACGTTATGTCAAGTCAAGAGATGACAGGCAGCTAAATGGAATTGCGAACTCCTTAACTGTAAGTCCCTGTAAGATCATAAATGTCATAAACCTTTAGTTTCTAAATGTCTTTCTTTCTTGAAGATGTTTTAATCTTTAATTTTGATTTCTTTTGATGCAACAGAATCCCAGCCAAAACTGTGCGCCATACGACATGAATAACAACCTGCCCATAGCACCATGTGGCGCCATTGCCAACAGTTTTTTTAATGGTAATATAATCATAAACTTACACTAATTGATGCTGACATAAATGGATTTGTTAATGACGTTGTTTACATGTATGTATGGTATATATGTATAATTGAAATGGAGGGCTGAGCTCTGAGATTGTATTTTCCTGTGTGTTGTTGCACTCAGACACACTTGACCTGTTTTACATCCAAGACGGGAATAAAACTCGTATTCCTCTTTTGAGGAAGGGCATTGCTTGGTGGACTGACAAGAATGTAAAGTTCAGGAACCCTGGAGGACCCAACCTCACAGCAGTATTCCAAGGTATTCAGAAACTCTTGAAGAGATTAAAGAGAGTTACAAAGAAAATGTTATAATTAGTAGGACAATAGCATAAGCATAATTCTTTGTCACATTTGACTGTTAATGTACTACTACTACTAATAATAATAATGATAATGAGTTTCCTTCAGAATTTTCAGTTTCTGTCCTCTGCTAGGTAAATTTGTATTTCTGAATTGTGTGAAGGTGTGTGCACATGATGTGCTGTGTTGGACAGCTGTCCCATCCAGGATGTATTTTTACTTCATGCTTAGTTTTCCCTAAGCATGTATACCCTGTGACTCTGATGAGGATACATTGTTACTGAAGACAAGTGAATAGAGTTGAATTTCTTGGAGGCCTATAACCAAAGCTATATATATAGCTATATATATATATATATCCCCTGTATCCCACTGCTTTCCCCTGTATCCCAATGACTGGGATTTTTGCAGGATACATTTTGTTAAACTAATAATTTAAAACAGGTGTTTTAAGAAGTTTGTAGAACATAAGTCTCCTTAAAGCTTCTTGTTTTACTGCTATGCTCTGTTGCTGGAAACTGATATAATTTGTTATATTACAGGTACTAGCCCGCCTGTCAACTGGCACACGTATGCCTATGCGCTCGATCCCGACCCTGACAACAATGGATTCATTAATGAGGACTTCATCGTGTGGATGAGAACCGCTGCTCTCCCCACCTTCAGGAAGTTGTACCGCATCATCCCGAAGAAGGACAACATGACTCCAACACTTCCTCGTGGGAACTACTTGCTGGAAATTACTTACAGTATCCTTCCAGATAAATCAAATTGAAGTGAAATGAAGTTGTTTTAAAAATCTGGTCTTACAGAGTATGTTAGGTGTAGACTGGGTACTTTTTATATTGTTGCCAGACTTCAGACTGGGCGGGGAGGGGGGTGGGGGGGTTTTGTGTGTTTTTAAGTGTGTTGTTTTGGGCGCTGGGCTTAGGGGCAGGGCTGGTTCCCTTTTTCAAGTGTCTGCATGAGCTTCCTAAAACGAATGCCATTGATCGTCGTCATTTATGTAAAAACACTTGCAAAGCTCTTTTTCGTACACTAGAGAAGGGTATCAGATTTTGTGCTTTGTCATGCATAAACCTCATAGAAATATGTAATAGTCCTGAGTGTGTGCAGCCTATTATGTGTCAGGCAGCTGTTGCTGTTTCCATATCGATGCGTCCTTCGTTTTTACAGTAACCTGAGTGACTTCTCATTTGTCTGATCCGTGAGCTGTGAGTTGTAAATGCTAGGATCGTCTGGTCTTGTTTATTACAATGAAAACTCTTTGAGAAACATGTTTCTCTACGTTGAGAGCAGTGTAAAGTGCAGAAAATGTTCACAATGGTAATATCTTAACAGTATGAACCCAGATTACCCGGTCATTAGTTTTCAGGGCCGCAAACGGATGGTCCTCAGCACCATCAGCTGGATGGGTGGGAAGAACCCATTCCTGGGCATTGCTTACATCACTGTGGGTTCCATCTGCTTCGTTCTGGGTCTGGTGCTTCTGGTTGTTCACTATAAATATGGCAACCGCAACAACAACGCCGACATCCCCAACTAGAGCCTCAAGACTGCTGTGATGATGTTTGGACCTGTCTATTGCCACGTGATTTATGAGAATATGTCACACTGTTGCACAATTCTCCTTTGCTGTCTGCCTTTTGCTGTTATCTCATACAAAATTTCGTCCTGGGTGCATACATGACGTCCAAAAGAACATCTTAGTTCATTGTTCTATCACTGATATTTTTGTCTGTCTCCTGTGTTTTGAGTATTTATGTACTATAAGTGAAGGGCATGTTTCAGTAATGTTCAGATTTTCAATAATTTATTATGCACTAGTTCACTAGTACTAGTGTGAAGGAACCTTGAGATCTGGTAACACTGCAAGAGGGAGTTGAGGCATTTGTAGTAGATAATATGAATCAGCACTGTGCAGAGGTAACAGATTCATGAAAGGAAACACTGAAATTGGTTTTCCGTTATATCTGAATTGAAAGCCTTTTATGGAACACATGCATCTACTAAAGAGTTCCAGTTTGCAAGCGTACACTTATGCTCAAACTGTTATCGTAACCCAGAAGGAGTCTTATCAGTAATTTATGTCTGAGCCGGTGTCCAGTTGTGCATTGTCTGGGGAGCATGCATGTTTGTAAATGTTATGTCATGCATTGTTAAGCATTTAAACATTATTGCTTAGTTTACAAAATCAAGTGCTGCTTCAACCCTTGTTCAGGACTATGCTGTACCTCTCTCCACTTTGACCAAAGATAGGCTGTAGACTCACTGGGTGTCTGCAAATAAAACTATTACATTTTATTTCTTGAATTGTTTTTTTTCCCCCCCATCTTGTATCCATTTTAGCAACTGGATAAAGGTAACCAATGTGGCTTTATGATCAATAGTGGCACTTTAATGGTTGTAGAGCAGGGAAGCCACACACTACTGATAGTCAAGATCCACTAATTAGGTGGATCTGTTGGTTAAAAACAGGTGGAATAAGGTGTGGCTCCTGCTTGGCTGGAAGAAAACCCTGCACCCATACTGGCCCTTTGTGGATAAGATTGAACATCCCTGTTGTAGAGTAAATTACATTTCATGTACAGAAGGTATTCTTACATAAACACCCCAGGAGGCACATGATTATGTCAATGATTATGTTAAGTGTTGGCTGAAAACAGTGACGTTACAAAAACAAAAGAATAGAAAACAACAGTCAGGACACAAACGTAATGAATAGAACAAAAAAGGCCAAGAAAAACACTTCTGCTTTGGTTAAATCAAACATGAATTCAGAATCCATGCTAACCACCCGTCACCCAGAACACATATACAATACAAAAGTCTTAGGCACCCTATTGTTTTTAGGTACAACTTTTGTTATTGATCTCTTTGTTAGTTCTGCATTAACAAGTCAGGACAAAAAGATTTTATATATTTTTATATATCCTCATTTTTCAACAAAAGATTTAATGTGACAGAGATGTTTGTATGTCAGTGACTAAAGCAACACATTACATAACAGACCGCTTTTCAGACAAAAACATAATGAAGGCTGCTGGCCATTTTTACATGCAAAAAACTGACATGTGACAGTCAAAGTCTCCAGAAGAGCTGTGGAAGATTCCAGAAGACGCTCACTAACACTTAAAAGCAAAATTCCTAAAACTGCACGAGTATCTTGGAACACTACGTTTGTAAGAAACAGACACATGATAGATATATGGATATTTAGACTCTATGTTTTGAAGAAGCACAGGGCCTATAATGTGTGAAGTAAGATTCTGGCGATCTTTGCGTGCCATGTCTTTGCAGCAGTCTGCTGGAGAAAAGATGTAAATGATCAGGGAGTGATCAGGAAGGCTGACTCAGTCTTGGCTGCTCTCTGTATGGTTTTGAAATGGTGGTGGGAAAGAAACCACTGAGTGGCAGGCTCACTTTGTTTTTACACAAATATTACACATTTGGCCAATTTGTAATATTTCAAGATATTGTATCAATTGAACACTACTTCACCTCTCTGATCTATGGATATGCACTGTCACTTGACATGCACCTATACCTCACATGCTGGGATACCTGGGTATCAGGATATTATATATATACCCCAATATATA
>JANCOA010000002.1:9786181-9798902 GCA_024363135.1 Leptodoras oyakawai | reverse complement strand
TTCTTAGGCAAATATATTTTATTAATACAATATTGAATTAATACAATTCAGTATGGCAAAGTTTGCTGTGTTCTGGTATGTGTGAGATCATGTTTCATTCTTTCCTGATTGCGAGGGGAAACGCTGTTGTCAGCTATGTCCAATGCATAACAGACTAATCATCTGCTTGTTTGATTCATTGTTAAAAGTTAATCTTTTCTGGTAATTTCAAGCTTATGGTTTAAAATATTTGTAGGTTAAATTGCAACTATTTCCCCTCATCAGTAAGCATAAGTGTTTTTTTCCATTATGTAGGTTCTTGTTCCAGGGAATACACATACCGCCTTGTTGGAGCAGCTACTGCCAGACACCGAGTACTCGGTTGGTGTGGTTGCAGTCTATGCTGATGGCGAGGGTGCTGCAGTAGAAGACAATGGCATAACATGTTAGTCATTGTCTTGACCAGCTTATTAAATGATCTAAAGAACTTCTAACCACTAATGATAGTTTGTTGAAATATACATTTATTGTCTGGATTCTCTTTGTAGTGCCACGCAGTGCTCCCAGGAACATGCGTGTCTACGACCCTACCACAAACTCTCTGAGTGTGAGCTGGGAACATGCAGCAGGACCTGTGCAGCAGTACCGCATCAGCTATGCACCAACCACTGGGGACCCGATTGAGGAGTTTGTAAGTCTGAATGTGTAGCAAGTAATAATGACAACAGTTGTCACATGAACTGCCGTTTTCCCTCTTATATAACTGTCTTGTATGTTGTTTTATTTATAGACGAGTGTTCCTGGCAACAGAAACAATGTCATCTTGCAGAATCTTCAGCCAGAAACACCTTATAGGATCAATGTGATGGCTTTTTACCAAGATGGTCCTGGAGGAGAGCTTTCTGGAGATGGACACACTTGTAATAACTTCTAAACATATACATATACACACACTTTATGACATGCGTTTCTGCCAAAGCATACAATAAACACATTTCCAATGTGCCTTGGTAAATAAATAAAAGCTTTCAGTAGGGATAAACAGAGTAAACTATTAACCACAGACTGGAATGCAGAAAAAATTAAATCCCAATGTTCACAACAGCTGTCTTCCAGATATTTAGGAAAATCTCTCGAAAACTGTCTCTTCTTCAAAATTTGGCCATGACATCTGACGTGTGACAACTGAGAACAAAGTGGCTGAATATAATGCTATAATAACTCTAAGCGTACCAGGAAACAGAAGCAGAAATGCACTCAATTCCCTTTCTTTCTTTTAAATGATTCAGTTTTGGTTTTCGGTCCTGTTCTGTTTTTGTTTTACCAACAGTGGGACTTAAGGAGCCACGTAACCTGCGTGTGTCAGATGAGTGGTACACTCGTTTCCGTGTTTCATGGGACCCGGCACCTGCCAAGGTTAATGGATACAAGATCACCTACACACCAGAGGGTGAGCAAATTCTGTGTCAGCTTCTTCTGTCAGTAGTCATTTTTTCCTGTGAATAACAATCTAAACAATATTTCTATTTCTGCTAAATTACAGGTACTGATAGGTCTCAGGACGTGTTTGTTGGAGATGTGACCACACAAATCCTTCACAACCTCGAGCCTGGCACTACATATGATGTGAAGGTTTTTGCCCAGTATGATGCTGGTATGAGTGGTCCTCTTGTTGGGCAGGGCACGACATGTACGTATACTTTGTAGCACATAAACCTGACTTTGAATTTAAGAACCTTTTATGGTAATATTCTTACTTACTGGCTTTGAATTTTTTTCCTGCCCTCCCAGTATACCTGAATGTTACCGATCTCACAACATACAATGTGGGATATGACTCATTCTGCATAAGGTGGTCTCCACATCGAGCTGCTACCTCTTACAGAATTAAAATTAACCCCTTTGACTGTGAGTTCAACAGAAAAGTATCCAAGCTTTGTCCAGATTTACATTTTTTTTGGTTGTTTGTTTCCACTTAAGATCAGCCAGTATTTCACTCTCTTTTGCTTTGTTCCCTTCAGCCTCTAATCGTGGTGCCCAGGAAGACACTATTACAGCTGCGCAGAATCAGTACTGTTTTGATGGCCTGAGCCCAGACGCATTGTACAATGCTACCGTATACACTCAGACACCCAATCTGGAGGGCCCTGGAGTCAGCACTAAAGAGCGCACTCGTAAGACTCGTGGACTTGGGTAAACATATAACCATGCTCATATACATCAGATCTATTGACCATCTATTTTTTTTCTTTTAGTTGTGAAACCCACTGCAGCCCCTACATTGCCACCAACACCTCCTCCACCTCCTACTATCCCTGCTGCGCTGGAAGGTAAGAGTAATACTGTAGATTTTCTTGAAGAACTTACTGTACAAAGTGGCTCTTTTTTCCTTTTTCTAACATGGTGCACTGAATATTTTTTACACAATCCAGTGTGCAGAGGCGCTAAAGCCGACCTGGTGTTCCTCATTGATGGCTCTTGGAGTATTGGAGATGAGAGCTTTAATAAAGTGCTCCAGTTTGTGTTCAGCATGATCGGAGCATTTGATGTCATCAGTCACGAAGGCATGCAGGTAACTAAACTGTCAGCAACTTTATAATTAACAGCGTGTACACAGAACCCTTTCATGCTGACTTGGTTTTAAGTGCTGTCCAAGCTCACAGTGGAAAATTGACTCTTTCCCCTCTGAAAACAGGTGTCCTTTGTGCAGTACAGCGATGATGCCAGGACAGAATTCAAGTTGAACACATATCATGACAAGGGAATGGTTCTGTCTGCAGTGCAGATGGTCAGCTACAGAGGAGGAAACACCAAAACAGGTTACTGTCTGTGTTAACCATAAATAAATAGAATAGGATTTATTTATTGGGCAAATACAACTAAGGGCTATTTATCCAATACAACTAAGGGCTAAGGGCCCAAGGGCTTTCTGGCAGTCCTTCCAATACATTGCTTAGAACTTTAACCACTGAGCCAGTACTGCCCACAAATTATTATTTTTTTGTGAAAGATTGGTTAATGTTCTTATACTAATGAAAATGATAATATGGTTGAATGTATGAATTTTAATCAGTATGCTGGAATTGAACCCATGATATTTTGCACCACAGGACATGTCCAAGTACTGGGCTTGATAATGGGGTAGTTATATGTGGTCTTGTGATTAAAAGAGTTTTAAGTAGCCTTGTGATTAAAATGAAAAGTTTAATTAAATTAAAGGTCTTGAGGAGTTCCCCTTTTCATGTTGTATTTTATTTTAATAATGCTCAAAATATTTTTAAATGAAAATGTTATTGACATTAGCATGAACGAGCACTGAATGGCCAATAATGAGTCATTTCAATGGCCAAGAATGACATGTCCTGCCTCTCCTAGGCACAAACTAAAGCACACTTCCCAGCATTAAGTGAACTCTATTGTGCAGCAGGTAAATATAGTATGTAGTGGCAATACCTGACATAAACATTGTTGTCTGTTTATATGTTTTTGTAACATGGATCAAAATTGTTCATATATTTTTCAATTTGTAGCAATTCAGCAATTCACTGGACTGTTGAATGAAAATTTAAAGAGCTTAGAAGAGATCTTCCTTTTTCTGGGTTTGTTTGTGTGTAATCAAATGCAATCCAAACACACTTCCCTTGTCTTTTCACTTCTCATGAGATCAGGCTGGCTGGCTTTACAATTTGTCCTTACCTAATGAGTTTTGTATTTTATCATTGTCCGGCACTTTTTGGTTTCTGCCAAAATGTTTATTTGGTTTATCATTTCCTCAACAAACGAATGTGATGGGTTCCCATACAGCTATTCTAATTTATCTTTTCACATACCTATGCTGTTGCTCTCAGTGCCATGACTTATTACACTGTTTATAGGAACACTGTGCTGTGTTTGTTTCAGGCGCTGCTCTGAAGCATGTGGGAGAGAAAGTCTTCACCTCAGACAGTGGTATGAGAAGGACTGTTCCAAAGGTTCTGGTGGTTGTGACTGATGGCCGCTCTCAGGATGATACTAAGAAGAGTGCTGCCACATTGCAACAATCCGGTAAGTGCACAAATGTGTTACCAGCACTGGCCAACCTGCCAGTAGGAATGTATTTTTAGAAGGGAGTAAGGAAAGTTCAAGTGAACAACATTCTGAAGGCAATGCTGTCTTCTCTCTCTGTAGGGTTCAGTGTGTTTGTTGTGGGTGTCGCAGATGTGGACATGACAGAACTGAGGAATATCGGAAGCAAGCCAAGCGAGAGACATGTCTTTGTGGTTGATGATTATGATGCATTTGCAAAGATTCAAGACAATCTCATTACATTCATTTGTGAAACAGCTACGTCAAGTATGACATTTTTAGATGCATTTTTATTTTAATGTATTTTCTTATTAGAATGATGTGACAATAGTATTTTGGGTATTTTCTCTTCTTATAGCATGTCCTTTGATTTATCTGGATGGATTCACGTCACCAGGTACAATTTTGTCATTATTTCAGATTTTTCAGATTAATATTTATGAAGAAATGTACACTGCTTTTGAACTCCAAGGCACTTTTGGTGAGGTTGTGGTTATTATGTTATTAAACTTCTTTTATTCAGGCTTTAGGATGCTTGAGGCCTTCAACATCACTGACCGAACCTTTGCTGCCATGAATGGTGTGTCAATGGAACCAGGCACTTTCAACAGTTTCATGTCCTACCGAATTCATAAGGATTCATTCATCTCCCAACCAACAAAGTATGTGTATTGTGTACTCTGCTCATTTGCTTCTCTTGCACGCTGTAATAGTTCCCAAGTGATCACAGTTATTTTAACGATCTTCAAAGTTTTGCCATTTATGGTTTCCTCTGTACACTTTCTTAACATGCCAAGCAGTCTTTACAGCCTCTGAAAATGTTGGAGGGAAAAAATATCCAAGGTTTGTCCGGAAAATAATGAGATTCCCGCGTTCTGTAGGACTTACACATGGTGATGGTGATTCTAGCCTTCACAGTGTCCAGGCGTTTGTTTTTCTGA
Organism: Leptodoras oyakawai; assembly: GCA_024363135.1. Lineage (NCBI taxonomy): Eukaryota > Metazoa > Chordata > Actinopteri > Siluriformes > Doradidae > Leptodoras > Leptodoras oyakawai. The sequence goes on along the minus strand of JANCOA010000002.1, from coordinate 9,793,917 downwards.
AACCCTGCTGAAGTGCCTCGTTACTGGGACAATGCAAGCGAGTTTGGAGCAAATGTTTGATCTTGTAATAAGAGAGCCCAAATTCCTGAGCACAGTGATCAAAGAAGATGAATCATGGGTGTTCCTGAGACAATCCTGAGAGAAAAAGACAAAGTGCTGAATGGCCAAAGAAAGCTTGCATGAGCAAATACAAAATCAAGTCACTGTCACACAAATGTTTTTATTATTCTCAAGGAATTGTCCGTAAAGAATTCATACACATTTGTGTAAACAAGTTTGAAAGGCCACCACTGTGGCACAGTAATGAACATCCAAAGACCCGGTACTGAGGCGCTGAACACCCTTACAGTTGACGATTCCAAGCTCTGCTTTCAACAGTGGCAGAGGCTTTGGGAGCATTGTGTTTGCAAGGATAATATTTTGAAGATGATAATAATGAATTGTAAATTTGTTTGATAAATAAAAAAAAATCTTATTACTTTATGCACAGACCTCCTATATAAAATCTTCACAAAATCAACCATACCTAATATATCATAGTAGGAGCCATCTAGAAACCCAGAAATAAGGATGTGGAGTTTACTGAGTGTATTAAAAACCTTTAGGCATTCACAAAGCTGCTCCAGGTTCCTGGCCAAAGCATGATACATCAATTTAGCCATAATAATTGGTATTTTCGTGCGAATAGACCACAGTGCAATTTTAGAGGATAATCGGGAAAATAACTTTAATATGTTTTATTTTGTTGTTTGGAAGTTGGTACTGGGTATATTTTCCATGTTCCACAGTCAGATTTGTGTCAGATTTATTAGAGCGAGAGATGAGACATTACGAAGTCTTCTGTTTTCTGTTATTAATCAGCTGAAATTGTGCACGCCATGATTTTACAATATGCGTACATGTTTAAATTTTACAGTGCAGCATGCTGAAGCCTTTGGTCTTCATCTTAAGTGTTTTTAAGGCTTTCTTGAGGTTCTGTCATTGATATAGAAATAGATATATAGATATAGAATTCATGGTCTTTTATTTCCCTTCAAGGGAGATCCATCCAGAGGGACTGCCTCCATCGTACACCCTCATACTTCTCTTCCGGTTGCTCCCTGATTCCCCCAAGGATGCATTTGACTTGTGGCAGATTTCAGATAGCAGCCACAACCCTGAAGTTGGTCTTACTCTTAACCGTAAGTGCCACTTTCTTCATTCATTCAATATATTGCATGTTTGTTGGTGGCTGCCAAGTCCTTCCTACAGACAAACTTTTTTTTGTTAAATAACAGTACAGCTTGCACATTTATTGAGGACTTTCAGCTCATAGTTTATAGTTGGATCGAATATTCACAGTTATAAAACTGAGTGCATGCACATTTCTATTTTGGGCTGGCATGCTTGCAAAGTGAGTCTTGTCTTTTTATTATCTTTTTATATTTTGCCTGTCAAGGCATCTAGAGCACAGCTATCTGCCCAAACCATTGTTTTGTGTTTTCAGCTTCCAACAAAGTCATCACATTCTACAACAAGGATACTAGAGGCGAGGTCCAGAAAGTTACCTTCGATAATGCACAGGTTAAGAGGATCTTTCATGGAAGCTTCCACAAGGTAGGAACTATTGATATCAGATTTTTTGACAGTGTTTTACATTATGCAAGCATTTTTAAATTAAAGCATGCCAAGATTTATTTGCTGCATGTCATTATGTTTCTCACACAATGTAAAGTTAAACTAGACAGCATCATTACACATTAATTAGGTCTGTGGTGTCTATATCCAACAATTTCTAAAGCATTCAAAAGTCTTAAAATATTTTTGTATTTATTTATATTTTGTTAGTGTTGTTATTAGAATAAAAAGGTATAACTATGAGGGATAGCATGTAAAAATACAACAGCATATATATATATATATATATATATATATATATACCCCCCTCCTTACACAGTGTAATGTAAACACAAAGAACATTTAGGAACACTCTACTATTAATGAGTAGGCCTCCCTTTGCCTCAGTTCTTCATGGCATGGATTCCACACAATGTTCGAAGCATTCCTTTGAGATGTTAACATGCAATTCCTGGAGGTTTTTCAGGTCCACTTTCATGCTGTGAATCTCCCATTCTACCACATACCAAAGGTGTCCTATTGGATTCAGTTCTGGTTACTAGGAAGGCCATTTAAGAACAATAAACTAATTGGCATGTTTGAGATGACTTTGTGACAAGGTACATTATCATCCTGGAAGTAACCATTAGAAGATGGTAAATTGTGGTCATGAAAGGAAGCACATGGTCCACAAAAGTGCACAACTAAGTGGCGACTGGGATGAACAGGGCCAAGTGTGCCAAGAAAACATTCCCCACGCCCTTACACCACCTCCACCAGCCTAAACTATTGACACAAGGCAGGTTGGGTTCATGGATTGATGCTGTTGGTGCCAAATCCTGACCCTACTCTCTATTGACTATGCTACATTTTTTCAATATTCCCTGTCCCAGTTTTGTTGAGCCTGTGCCCACTGCAGCCTCTTGTTCTTGACTGACAGAAGTGGAACCTGATGTGGTGTGGTCCATTTGATGCGTTATACATCCTGAGATGCTTTTCTGATCAACACAATTGTATGGAGTGGTTATCTGGTTACTATAGCATTTGTATCAGCTCAAACCAGTCTAGTCATTCTCCATTGACCTCTCTCATCAACAAGGTGTTTTTGTCGACAGAACTGCTGCTCACTGGATGTTTTTTCTTTATTGCACCTTTGTGAGTAAACTCTAGAGACTGTTCTGAGAAAATTCAAGGAGATCAGCAATTAATAAAATACTCAAACCAGCACGTCTGGCAACAGCAGTCACGGCATGGTCAAAATCACTGAGCTCACATTTTTTCTTCCCTCTAATGGATGATGTGAACATTACCCAAAGCATCTGGCGATTATCTGCATGTTTTTATGCACTGAACTGCTGTTGGACTATTGGCGGATTAGATAATTGCATGAGTAGGCTAAATTCCTGTGTGATGAAGAAATGTATTACAGTCCAGTATATGACATCTGCATTTGTAATGTCTGATTTCAGTCTAGATTGGGACTTAGTTGTGGGTTAGCAGGCTGTGATGTACTGCTCGTACCAGAGACCTAGGATTTTCTGCTGCGGATTGCTGTGTGTAATTTAGTGACTTTCCTGGATTTTGGAAGGGACATTTACATATATATATCACCTTGTGAAATTCCTGTAATACACAGATCACCATGGGAGATGCCTGTATTTAGTTAACCAAAACAGTCAAAAGATCATAGATTGGTCGAACAGCAGGAAAGCCTTCTGGTTGTGGCAAAAGCACAGAATATAGGTAAAATGTAGCAAGCTACAAGTCCTAAGTAACACAGAAATATCCTGTTGGAGGTGGTTCTAGTAATGTTATGGCACTATGTTCTCATTTGTGATTTGCACAATTTCTCTGCCAAGGCTAGTATATTGTATAGAGTGAGATGTATAAATTACACACAGGTTATGTCAGGCTACTTTATGGCAGTATAACATAATACTTAATACTTATAATAACTTAATACTTAACTGAGGTGGGTGTGTGGCTAAACCTGCTGGTGATCATATTTGCAAGACTGTTCTTATTCTCATGACCTTCGTCTCCACTGAAACCTTTAGGGACAATTTTAGGTCTCTATTGTTCTTAAGCCAGCAGGTTTTACTGCAGGCGTGTAGTTTTTGGCTAAAGCCAAACCAGTGTTGGCTTGACATTTTCCACAGCACTTGAACAATTCACTGCTCAGATATTGGACCCTGTTGCTGCGGGTTTTCACGTTTCTCGAATTGAAGGGCTTCAGAGGTTGGCTTTGCTATTATATGTGCTTTCCCAGCAAAATGTTACAATTGCTTCACTATTAGCTTCAGCAAGATTCCAATTTTCCATTCATTGGGCTGGTTTACAAACTTTCACATCCTTTTTAAAAAGAGCAGTGAGAGACACAAGCCATCAAATAAGCTTTAAAAGGCCCCCTTCTGATTATCCATGTCCAATACCACAAAGCAAGGAACATTTCTCTTCTATTCTATTTAGTGCCCTTTTATAAATCCCTGTGCTTATATTAACATACCAGTGGGTTTTATGACCCGTGAAACCACTTGCACAACAAAGGAAATACAAGCTTCTTGTTAAGGGGGAATTGATTTGATGATAGGTGGTCGATACAGGGTGTGCTATTTCACTTTGAATGAAAGAAGATGGAGGGAGAAAGCAGACAGCCAGACCAGCAATCATGAAATGGAGGCAGATAGGGCTTATGGAGCACTGACAGGGTAGTCAGAATGAAAGAGAACAGCAGAAAGTCTAAATGAAACCACATGCTGTGTTGAAGCAGACACCACAGTAGCAGGGAAGGGGTGGGGGAGGAAGTTTTGCAGCCTAGTATAAAGCAGGACCAAGAGTGTGATCACAGTCTGTGTAATGTTAACATTTAAAAAGCAATTTGGTCCATTTAAAAAGCTTTATCTGAAGGAATACTTCATACCCAAACCTCAGACCATTCTCCTAGTGGGCATTCAAATCATGGGTTTGCTTGCCAAAGATGATGATTGTAATGTAACATGTGTTGCCAAGATCTATGACCTAACTTTGTGGCTTGGTGTTGTTTGATGCAAAGTAAGAATTTAATCTGGTTTCATGCCCGCCAACCTTTTTAACTGAAAAAATGTAATGGTACAAGAAAGTTTGGGAACAAGCATATGTTTGATGGCCAGCCACAAAATGAAAAACGCATAATATCAAGATGTGGTTCTGCTGTGCTTAACAGTAACTGTTTAAAGAAAAAAACACCCCAAGAACTGTATGGAAAAAGCATCTGGAAACTTAGAGTACATGGGAGCTCTCATGTATCACGCATGCAACAGGAAAATAGTGGCTGCTAAAACTTTTAATTTATAACTAATGCTGAGGACAGCATTCCCCTTTCTTTTCTTAATGCTTGTGTAATATTCCATAACAGAGAATAACATGATTAATATGATTATATGTTAAGGAGAAAAGACTAGTGGAAATCTAGTTGTTGGCTGTATTTTAATAATATAGTACTAATAATACAGTAACTCAAGAGTTCAACAAGTTCTTTACAAGAGGTTCAATGGTAGTGCTTTCACATTTTAACCTAAATATATATGGGTGGCTGCATTAAATTAAAATTGCCTTCAGATATGCCTTGTGACTATAAAGGAATATTCAGCATTTGCAAAAATAGTGATTTGCTAAATTGGGCTGTCATACATTACAGCTTCACCTCACCATTACACCGAAAAACATCAAGCTTAACATTGACTGCCAAGAGATTGAGGAGAAACCAATCAAAGAGGCTGGCAACATCTCCAAAGATGGCTATGAAGTTCTTGGTAAAATGGCTGGTGGTACAAGGAGGCAATCAGCAACAGTAAGTATAGGATACACAATATTTTATACAGCTCTGTGTGAAAGCACATCTTGTTTATTCTGTAAAAGATCATGAAATAAGACAATTACATCAAAGTACATATATCTCCTTGTAGACTATAGAATTATTATTAGGAATATAACAAAACACAGTCAGTCTCTCAGGACTATTAGTACTATAATCCTGTTCTCCTGCTATTTTTATACAGAGGCTCAGCAACATCTTACAAATGGAGCTGTTTATGCTGATGACCGGGTTGCTCCATGCTCATTTGTGTTCTTTTCCAACACACTGCGGGCATGTTTTTTCATTCCGAAATCCTGGAGTGCAATGGAAGCCATCTGTAACATCCTGCTCCTGCTTTCTTTTTTCTCTCTTGTAGTTCCAGCTCCAGATGTTTGATATTGTCTGCAGCTTGGGATGGACAAGTCGAGACAAATGCTGTGATCTGCCAGCAACAGTAAGAGGATGCTTCATATTGATTATCCATGAAGTGGATTTCTCATTTCTGTCTTATCTTTATATCTTTGTTGCAGTTTGAATGTTGTTGGATACTGTTATATTCTTTGGCAGTTCTGTACCAGTAGGTCTTATACTTCAGGTTCAATCAGTAAACCTGAAACAGACAGCAGAATCTTTTTTTGGGGAGAATAAAAATGTATTTTTATATCATGAAAATACTGTGAATGACTCCATTTGTGTAGATGTAATTGTCAGTTGTTTCTATATGAAGTGTATATAAAGTATCATTACATTTCTCTTTGTTCTTAATTAGCTTTTGAAAATGCTTTAACGTGCTCTATCTGCATTTATCATTCCTTCTTTTTGTAGAGAGATGAAGCAAAATGCCCAGCACTTCCCCACTCCTGCACTTGTACTCAGGATAGCATAGGGCCTCCGGGACCGGCTGGCCCTTCGGTAAAACCCATTATATTTTTTGTTTCATTCCCCAGTCCCGAAAGTCATTGTGCAACCTCTACAAATTTCACCTCTGATGCTGAAGGCAGAGAGGTGTAGCATTTCAGGAATGCCCCTACTGTAATTGCATGTCTGCTTTTTGCATTAAATGCTGGTCTTTATGTGTTATTGTTCTTGGACACAAGTCAAGGTGTTGGTGATATTCATAGTATGTATCTCAGCATGGTTTAGCAGCTGGAAAGGTGCGGAGAGCCAGGCTTGCAAAAAACCAAAAAAAAAACAAAAAAAAAAACAATCAAACCTGCACCAATGAATGAAAATGCAAACTGGGCAGCATAATAATCTCTAAAAATGCCTCCTGACAGTATGGTTTAGTGCTTAAATCCTGTGCAATTGATGACTGTGGCTGTTTTCTGTTTTCTCAGGGCAGTCCTGGTACAAAAGGCCCCCGTGGCGATAGAGGAGACTCTGGTCCCGCGGTAAACACATTTTCTTCTTAGTGACTTTTAACCATTTTCATCATCCTGAACCAAATACCACTGAAAGCAATCACTTTCCATGAAGTTAATCTGCTAACGAACCTCAATCCTCTCTAATTAGTCTAGGCTGTGTAGGTCTTTTAAACATTTCCACCTGTGCCAACTTGGTTATCTCACCCTGTGGAAGACAATAAAAAACATCTGATTTGTATGGTGACTCAATACATCTCTTTTGTCCATCCAGGGTCCAATGGGCCCACGTGGAGAGCATGGTCCCCCAGGACCAATGGGACCACCAGGTCCACAAGGCCCGAATGGAATATCTCTTCCTGGTGAACCAGTAAGTTAAACATGCAATTCTGCTGTTTGTTCAGACTGGCTTTTTGTTTTTTACTAATTTTCCCCATTTTATAGCATCTTCATTTATTTCTCAGGCAGCATTTTACAGGGTGAGGTGATGAAATATACTGTAGTGCCTGAGCCTAACGTATGACTAAATCTACAGACCCATTTATTCTAACAAAGGCAGCACTCATTTGCTCACACATCTCGCTTTAGAACTGAAACATTGTAATGGAACACAGTTATTGTTCCAGAGTTAAAGTATCTTTTTTGTAATTATTTAGGGAAGGCCTGGACCAAAAGGAGATCCTGGTGATGCTGGGGTACCTGGTCTGAGAGTAAGTGTTTTGCCAGTTTTATTTTTGGTCTTCAATACACTCTTACAAAAAGCTTTCCATTTACCAGAATTTTTTTTTCCGGTACAAAATTACTAGATACAGTACCAGGTTCATAGTCAGTCAGTCAGTCATTTTCTGTACCGCTTATTCCCAGTTGCGGGGTCATGGGGGAGCCGGTGCCCAGCCGGCAACTCTGAGCGCAAGGGCAGGAATCAACCCTAGACAGGGCGCTAA
>JANCOA010000002.1:9728191-9744278 GCA_024363135.1 Leptodoras oyakawai | reverse complement strand
GTACATAACTCCACGTGTTCATTCATAGTTTTGATGCCTTCAGTGAGAATCTACAATGTAAATAGTCATGAAAATAAGGAAAAAGCATTGAATGAGAAGGTGTGTCCAAACCTTTGGCCTGTACTGTATATACAGCTGTAGGAGACACTATCAGAAATACAGGATATCATGTATTAGTGTTCTACAGGAGGGGATTGCTCTGATGGTGCTTATTCATTAAATTAAATTATAATGGTTTATATAATGGTTTAACTGATTAAATGGTTTATATCTTGATATCTGGGGAATAGGTCCATTATGCTGGATCTATGCTAAAATGACTTGTATATCATTGCTTCCTGCTTTCAAACAACTACCCAGACTGCAAACAAAAAGGCCAATGGGAAACTAGCAAGAATAAATTGGCTCCAAACCCAGTGGGAGTGAAGAGGTGTGAGATCAGTTGAACAAGTATTCAGACTGTACCAATTACAATAGCAAGCCCAGGCCATAGTCCATGGAATTACCGTCAAAATAGTTTTTATTGTTATTAAATATAATAATGACAGCAAAGTGTCAATAAAGGGGAGCATTACTGCATCCAGGAGTCTTGGTTTGATCCTTGGCTCTGGTTGCTGTCTGTATAGAGTTGTTCTGCATGTTTTATTTGGTTTCCTTCTACTTCCTAGAAACATGCTGTAAAGGCATTGTCTTCTAAATTAGACGTGACAGACATGGTATAGATGGTGTATATAGATTGTATAGATGGTGTATATATTCAGGTTACCTGAATGCAACTCTTACTGAAAATGAATGAATGAATGAATGAATGAATGAATGAAAGTGGAATTACAGGTTAATGCAGCATTTCAGTACAGTACCTTTTAGATATATTATTGACATGCATGATTACTTAGTCTGATATAACAACCTTAATCCTTCAGTAGTCTTCATACACCCTGGATGAGAGAGACATGATCAAGTGACAGGACCTTTTTGTATTCATGACTAAACAAATTATTGTTTTGTAGTAAACCTTTAATTATGGACCAGTAAAACAATTGTGATGAATGTATAAATGCATAAACATGCATGCACAACATGTCACTTCCTTTAATCTGACCAGCTGTTTCTGACCCTTGGTCATGGCCTGTTCATTCAAGGCATGTGCTGAGATGTGAGCTCCCCTGCCATCACTCACATGGACAGCTCCTTTTTCTAACAGAATCAGACACACAGCCCCTCCTAATCCCCTCCAAGACAGAGACGGATGGGCTCCTGCTGACCCGCACCCTCTCTCTCTCTCTCCAGTTCCAGTCACAATAGGCATCTGTCACAGACTAATAATGGCAGCAACCAATGGCACAGAGATCAGGTCAAGTTTGGAAATTTCCACATGGGGCCACAATCAAGCTCATCAGAGCCATCATACTGCATGCTCAGCCTGTCAGTGTACAGATTTCAGATGGACAACTTAATGGACTGGGATGATGGATTTGGCACACTTTATTGTCCAACTTACTGGCTGAGGAGTATGATGGAAACTATCTGCTCACTACTTGGCAATGTTATTTAAAGTAAAATAGACTAAAATACTGATAATCCGAGCCTTATGCAATGTGGTAACTCCTCTGCTTTATTGTATCCAGATCATAAAATCATTTTGTACAACAACAACAACAGGACGTTCCTGTATATCTGTATTTGATGGGATGTGCACATTTGTCCCTCACATCTTACAGAACATCTGTCAGCTCGGCTGGCCCACTGCTGACTGTGCTGGAGGAATGCAGCTGTGGATTAGACCCTCCTGCCAGGCTGAGATACCAGAACACTACACCGCTGACATTTCCACGACATTTCAGATCTCTCTCTGTCTCTTTCACTGAGTGACTAAAGAATATGCAGTCATGTTGTTTGAAGTATAGATCAAACCAGAAAATGATGAACACAATCACATTTGCAAGCTATTACTTGTTACACGATACAAGGGAGCCATGCCGAGATGGGCAAACAGAGTAGGGTGTGCATTGTTTCAAACAAATGTGCTAATGTTGGTTCATAATCTGTCAATGCTAAATTTTATTTATAGGTATTGGCATGTTCGAGTTCAATAGATCCTTTAGGGTTAACATTTAGGGTATTACTGTTTACAGCAATACTGTAGAGACTACAACTTGCCTGACCATATCTACACATAAGTTTGCATGTGCAGATGACTAGGTTATGGGGATGAAATGAAATATAATGATAAAAAAAACTAAACAACAATGGCCAAGAATGAAACATGATAAACCAGATGAATGAGAGGCTTTGATTATCTAATCACATTCTTTGTACTTCTCATCAGCCCCCGGAAGTGCTGTCATTCTGGCTCATCATGGCTGATCATGTGAAGACAGTAAAAAATCAGCTCAGAGAATCTTAAGCACTACACAGAGAATGGGAGTGATTAGTGTAACAACAATGACAACGAGTTTATTTTAATACAACGAACTATGCCAAAGGTGAACAGAAAGCCCTGATAATCAAGAGAATCAGATATGAAGTATCTCAAGGCCTAATATTACATACAGATACAATCATACAGAATGTCTCTTGTGTAGTACAATATGCCTAATTTATAAAAAGTTGGATATTACCCAAGGTTCTATCCTGTTTCCTAGTTTAGATGCTAGTTATCCTGTTTTTTAATGGATATAAAGATAATTAGCAGAAATTCTGAGTGATCTGTGAAAGCAAATAGATACTCAGTATCTCTCACTCTGTGATATGTTGGATAAATCCATGAGGGAGATGTAAAGGCATTGCCTGAAGCAGGGTCTGATCTCATTTGCTGCCTCTTATTATGCAAACCACTCCCTGACGCCCACCTTCTAATTAGGCCTAAATTAATTTGAGTACAATCTTTCATGTCTCAGGCCTGGGCTGTGCCTCTTTCCTCCATTTACAGAATCATATTAATGTTTGTGTGGGAACACTACTCCTGCAGATGAAAAGACTGATACAATTAATTAAGTCCTGCCTCTGTTTTTCCTCTCCTCTCGGAGGAAAAATGATAAGTGTGATGAGCAGGCTCTGATTAACCTTATTATACGGGCTAATAAGGAAGATCATATAAAAATCAAGGAAGCTGCACAATTATGAGGGAATGCAAATTATGCAAGCTAACGAGCTACATGTCAATTTAGGAAATGCTTTGTTGGGAAAATGTGATGTTCAGCATTCTCAACACAGGGTCATTTATTCATTTGTATGTACACGTGTGTGCATGCATAATTGCAATGGGCATACAAGTGTGTACGTGTGAGTTAGATATTGCCTTTGCATCTCTCTCATGCTGTGTCTGTGCGCTGCATCACATCCGAGGGGCCAGTGAGAGTCAGAAGCAGGCTTTCAGGACCATGGACAGCAGCTGCAAGCTCTGGATATCCAGCTTGGGCTCAAGAGGAGATGCTGAAAAAAATATACATTTATATTATATGCATTTTTAAAATGTATTTATACAAATATTTAATATTAATTAGTATAATTTTGACTGGCAGTAAGTTGCTTACCTGCTGCTTGTTTAGAGGCTGTACGTGGTTAGGTCTGAGACAGTAGCGCCTACTTACTGCACTCAACCTCACACACTGTTATATATAAAACAAACCCATAATGCAAATGCACTCTATTATCTATTACTCTAATATCTACTATATTCACTCAAATCCATGCCAATACTTTTAAAGTGCACGGAAAGCTGTTCTCTGTGATTCAGATAAAAAATGTAACTGTTATATGGCACATCTCATCACAGATCTGTCTTCACTTTGTGGAAAAAGATTGTATACAATCTTACAATGAAATGGCAGTAATTATTCTGTTCTTTTCTAATGATTGTGAATATATTTCCACAAGTAAATCAGGTACATAGGTGTCGCAACCTTTTAGTACAAGTATTAGGCAAGCAAATGTTGGTCAACATGTTTTACACTGTGCATGATCTGTTATATAAAAACATATTAGAAGGTTTAGGACACTAAACGTTTGAAAATACAACTGAAAAAAAAAACAAACAGTTATTTTTGCCTTAACTATATAGTTAATCTACTATAAAATGTACGTAGTGGCTACAAATTTGATAAGATATTTTCTTTATTTCTGACATCTGAAGATGAAACAGAACACACTAAACACCAGGCTGCTTATTGTTATAAATATACTGGCAGACAATTTATAAATGGTCAATCAGAGAATAAATAATTCATAAGCTTCTTTAGATGGGATGTAAGGACAAGAATGCCAAAATAGGTAGAAAATGTAGACTAATGTTAACACTCTGCTAACAGCAATATTTTTTATTTTATATAGCTACATACAGTATAGTGTGTTTTCAGATAAAGATGACATATTATGCACATGGAATAAAGCATTATAAAAGTCCGGGTGAAGAGTTTGTGTGGAGAGTCTCTGGGGGAAGCCTATGGCAGCTGTATGCAAATAAGAAGCCAGACAAGCATGCGCCACAGAGCAAACACACACACACACACACACACAGGCGGGGGGCTATACAGTTTCTTCATAAATGCCATCGAGGCAAAGAATCTGCAGGAGGACATACGATTGAAAGAATATTACAGTAAACAGTAAACTCGGGAATCAGTATATACATTAGGCAATATAACGCTATAAATTGTGAAAAATGACTAAGTTCAGCAAATGCATAGTTTGTCTCATGTACTCACTAGGCTGCTTTCCAGATTTTGGATGCGTTTTAGTTTACACAATTACACAACCTTATAATCACACGATGTAAAATCATACACTTTTAACAAGTGATGAAAGCAGAACAATGAGGCATTGCGGTGCTGCAGCTCGGGGCAGCAGGAGTGGGATGAAGGTGGAGGCCTGTAGCTCACAGATGATTACAGCACGCTCATGCAGCACAGCTTTATGCTAATGAGACCAACAATACACCATGATGCCTGCACATTCACCCAGATCGGCTTTCCCCAACCACCGCGACCTGCAGCACTACAATGCAATACAGTTTTACTAAACACACACTCTTTACAACATGGGGTCAAAGGCAGGGCTGGGCTTGTGCCTGAACTAAGTAGCCTACGTTAAATATTTATATCATCATATCATTATATCATCATAGTTTTAGCAGCGAATTTATTATGGGTAAACGTTTAATATGGTTTTGTTGCACTAACTGTTGGGGGGGAAATGATTAGTAGCCTATTCGTGTCAGAAAGTTAAGAAAAAGTTAAATACAGTGCGCTTTTAAATGACTGCTCATGCCATATGCGTTTAAAAAGTCAAAAGTCGGGAAAGAAGCAGAAACCAGACCAACATATACAAAACTAAAAACACATGAGAGACACATAGTGCTGTGCAATAGTTCCCATTTTTCTGAAACATGATGAAAAAAAAAATTTCAGAAGATATTTCCCAAAATAGTGGGTAACCCGGGAGGTTTGGGAGATTTAACGGTATCTAACTAGTGGAGTGACCTTGTGGGCAACACCCATCTCCCTGATTTCCCCCAGCACGCGTCTGTATTTGGGCCAGATTGCTTGTGTGTTCTGTTTCACAGTGGAGAGGTCAATTTGCTTTTCAAACGCACAAGGCTCTGACGGCTGGGCATACGCGGCCATTGTGCTCAAAGATGAGAGCCCTTCTTATTACTTATGTATGCGCTAGGCGGCTGATTTATATAAGTTCACTTAAACTACCGAGAAAGACACGTGCCCTATTAAATATGTGCCTCCTTCAAACCCCCTTGATTCATTTCTACAGATGGTGTCGCTTAAAGCTTGGAGTAATAAGGGGGAATGGAAGAGTTGTTTTTAATATTTGAAAGTTTGATAATAAAAGGGAGTGCTAATAATAATAATAATAATAATAATAATAATTTCAAATATCAGTTCAAAGTGGGCCTGATGTTATGAAAGTGTGTGAGCTTAAAAAAAAAGAATAAAAAAAAAAATAACAATAACAAAAAAAGAACATGACCAAAATGCATATACTGTTTCATATATGCATAAAAATCGTTTTGACTCTTTTTATTTACATAAAGTGCTCTCAATTCCATTTATTCCATTTAAACCCGGGATTATTGTGGTGCTGATAAGGGTTTCCTTTCCGCAGATCGCCGGCCCCTGAAGACACGCACACAACCACGGCACGTGTTCCTCTCTATAGAAAGCCATCAGACCGTAAACGGAGAAAAAGTCCCGGCGTGTGTTCTCTAAAGGGAGGGGCTTCGAGGGTGAATTAATATAATAAAGCGCAGGTACATCTGCTCAGCAAATAGGCAGCGTTTTCCTGCGCAGCCCCCAGCCTAAGTGCTCCATTCCCTCCCACAGGCAAATCCACAGAGATCCTCCAGGCGCCTGATTGGATGAGAAGCAAACGATAAGGGGCGAGAACAATAGCATCATCCCTCCTTAAAAAGAGTGCAGCTATGTATTAAGAAGGAAGAAAAAAACGTTACGGGGAGGGGAGTTGGGCACACCCTGACCAAAAGGTACTGCACCCCGGCGTGTCTGTAGCCAAGTGCACAGCCGTGGATCAGCTTCAACACACATCGCATCCTCTCCAAGTGCCTTTCTTCATCCGTCCGCCGACATGCCCAAAGGTTTCCTAGTGAAAAGAAACAAGAAAGCGGCGCACGTCTCTTACCGGATTCGTTGCGATGATGATGGACAGGAAGCGACTCTGGAGTGTCAGATTCAGCGCGACGCTTCCCCGCCTCTGTCCGGTACCTGCAGCCCGGAGATCGCAGCAGCATCACCATCCGATGCAGCACAGACGCCGGTCCACGGTCACGGAGCCAAACCGGTGCAGTTTGGTAATCCGGAGGCGGTTTATCAAGCCCTGTACAGCCCCACCCGCCCCATCAGCAAGGACCATGAGAGGAAATATTTCGAGAGAAGTTTTAACCTGGGCTCGCCCATCTCCGCAGAATCATTTCCGACTTCTACCTCCCTCACCAGCCTGGACCACATCCTTTTCGCTCCGGTAGACTTGAAAATCGGCTCCAGCAGCAGCGGCGCGCTGACATCGGCTGTTAGGAGCGCCGGGAAAAGGCCCTCCACCGACAACGAGCGCAAAAGTAAAAGCGGAGCCAAGAAACCCAAAGCCATACGGAAGCTGACCTTCGAGGACGAGGTGACCACTTCACCGGTGCTCGGCCTTAAAATCAAAGAGGGCCCTGTCGACCTGAAACCGCGAGCCTTATCGGCCGGTGGCAACAAACCCCTGGGAGAGTTCATCTGCCAACTCTGCAAGGAAGAATACGCGGACCCGTTCTCTTTAGCCCAGCACAAGTGCTCGAGAATAGTGAGGGTCGAGTACAGGTGTCCTGAATGCGACAAAGTGTTCAGCTGTCCCGCTAACTTGGCCTCTCATCGCCGCTGGCACAAACCGCGCGCGCAGCCTGCACCCGGCGTGCCAACTTCACAAGCAGCCAAGAACGACACGTCCAAAATCCCCGCTGTCTCCAGAGGCTTCGGAGAGGAAATCAAAGACGGAAGAGAGTATTCGAGCGAGAGGGACTCTCCGAGCCCGGCTTTGTCCGAGTCAGGCTCAGAGGACGGCCTGTATGACTGCCAGCGCTGCGGGAAAAGGTTTAAACGCCAAGCGTACCTCAGAAAGCACGTGCTGGCCCACCATACGCTGCAGAACCAGATGATAGGCGACACCTTTCAGAGCGCTGAGAGAGGAGAGAGCCCGGAGATGGCGCAGCACTCTGGAGAAGGCAGCCCGAGTCTGAGCCCGCTGAATTTAAGCCCCGCTGATTGCCTGCCGTGTCCGGTTTGCGGTGAGATTGTGGCCGACAGGACGAGCCTGGAGCGGCACGTGCGCGTTCTGCACGCCTCGCAGGTGTTTCCGTGCAAGCACTGCCCCGCTACGTTCTACAGCTCTCCGGGGCTGACCAGGCACGTCAACAAGTGTCACCCCACAGAGAAGAGGCAGGTTATTCTGCTTCAGATGCCCGTGAGGCCGGCGTGCTGAAGAACAGCGAAACTGCACACTTCTACACTCCACAGTGCGCCGGAGGAGGCGTGTTATTCTCCCATTGTTATGCTTTCCTGCAGTTTTAGAGGTTGACAAGTTTAGGAATATCTCCTAATCAGCTAAGAAAATTGGCATCGATCTAAAGTTGAAATGACTATATTTTGCAATTCCTCACGTTAAGTAGCCTAAAGAAGAGTATTAGTTTGGTTGTGAAATGGTATTTTTCTAGGGCCGATGCACACGTGCTAATGTAATAGCTTCTAGACCTAAGATAACCTTTAAACGTTGGTGTACCTCTGTGAAAGCCTCGAATTCACATGCTGTACGTTTCTCTCGTCTGTAGCTTTAATCTAGTATGTGCAGGATGTGGGAATTTCTCTCTCCAAAAGGTTCCCTTTAGAATAGCCAGAAATGCCTTTAGAGAAACACATCAAACACTTGCTGTATAACTGCCTTAAGAACTCGGTGTAATGATTGTTTTGATTTTTGAATGTCCGCACATATTTACAGTTTACTGTCATTATGTAAGATGATTGTAAAATGTTTAATCGTTGATATTTATTTATGTATTTATTTATTTACAACTATTTCATGTAAGTTATTGTGTTCTTGAGTGATTGAAGTCCTTTGTCCTCTTTTCTAGCCAATTGTTTGGTCGGGTTTGAGTTGTGTAGGCCTGTGTCTTCAGTGCTCTTACAATCTGATCAGCTCCTGTAAACGTCAAGCTCTTAGAGATGCAATCCTTTTCTATAAACAGCTTATTTTCTTAAATGTTTGCTACTAGCGCTGTCCATGTTGTGTCGTCAACTAAAATAAAAAAAAATATTTTTAAAAACGAATCTGTTAATGAATGTTTTGTTAAATGTTCAGCAGCCATGATTCATAAACACAGAATCCAGATGGGATGGATGTTGTGTAAAAACTGACTTTTAAAAGGTTTTTTTATTACTGCTGTTTCAGACACTAACTTTTTGTCATTTAAATCAGTTTCTCTCACAAACAAAGAGTCAAAACACCCTATATAAGATTTCAAAAAGTGACAGAAATATTGTTATTGACTGAAGAAAAACTGAATTAACACTTGAAATTGGATTGGCAAAGTATTCATGCTTTTGTTCATTGCTTTGAGCATGACTTATGAAAACATAACAGACTTAGCTGAATCTATTTAAACTGCTACAGATTATATGTAACCACATAAACTAATGAGCAACATGATTAAGACTGGTTTTCCAGTGGCTCTTTAGTCCAGTGTTAGCTGTGTTTGGCAGAGTTTTTTTTAAGCAGCCTTAGGTGTTGGAGTGTGTCCACCTGTAGTGTGTGTGTGTGTGTGTGTGTGTGTGAGGGAAATCGCCTGCTGGAGAGTAGTGAGGAGACAGATGGAGGGGGGTCAGGTTACCCCTGCTGTGCTCTGGGCTGCAGTTAAAGAACAGGACAACCTCTAACCCCAAAACACCCCTCAGCCCCTCCCGCAGCAGGCCAACCTGCCAGCGCATCACACGCTGCTGAGGGCTCTCTCTCTCTCTCTCTCTCTCTCTCACACACACATACCTCAAAGATATATGCAAAAATTACCATCAGCCCTCACAAACATACAATAAAAGTAGCTGATGAATTTTTTTAAAACTGAGTCTTACAATGTTTACACTATAAGGAAGGCACATGTCTTATGCGTATCTATTACAACTCATTGAGTTTGCTACAAAACAGTTTTCAATAGAAAATTGAACATACAAGGCTCTAACTAAAATCGCCACATTAACATTCACGAGTTGAAATAAAACGAGTAATTACAACACAGAAATACATTATGCAGTCAATAATGCATTACACATTTTGATGTTACTAATATCTGATATTTAATTAAACATAATGATTGAATTATATTAGTAGGTAAGTAATTTGTACAGAAAATGTAAAGTTTAAGTTAATAAGGAAACATTAAGAAAAGGCATTGAATAAATACACTCCTTTGTAAATCTCATTCGGTTTTAATGAAATGTTCTGATTTCCCTTTCCTAGTAAAGATAGAATGATTATTTTTCCATTAAAAACAGTCTGATATGTTAACAAGTCATGATGAAATCTTCAAGATTTTTTTTTCAATGTCTTTTACAAAGATTATATTACAGGCATTCATATATTTATATCCTTCAGGATTTGGAGCCCTCACAAAGGACACAATGTACAAGAACAACAACTAAATGTAGCAGAAACACAGAGGATACTTCACTTGCTGTAGGACAGATCCCTGGCACAAACCACTTCAGCACCTTAAAACCAAACACCAATGAAGCCTACATAGTAACCATACCAAACCTACAGGAAATGAGAGAGTGTGTACTATAAGGCTGATCACATGATGCAGCACTCTTAGCTCAGAGAAACTACAATTGGCCAGGTGTGTGTTTGCGACTTGGAATAGGGCTGTGGTTTGTATACATTCCTCAGTATTCTTCATTCAGGATTAAAGATCTCTGATCCTTATCAGTGCTTGTAGGAGGAAAAAAGTATCAGGACAAGAGGGTGGCGAAAACACAACAGAAACGTGTACAGGTAAGGCAAAGCAATGTAGCACGTGTCCTGGTGCAGCTTGGGCGGGGCTTACATAGCGTCTAACACCTGGCCTCCATGGCAACTCCACTAGGGCGCTAGGGGAACAGAGGATAGGTGTCACGGTGTTGGCAGCACCAGGTCGCCACCAGGGAGGAATTCTGAGGTTTTTGAATGGATGGATGGATGGATAGATAGATAGACAGACAGACAGATAGATAGATAGATAGATAGATAGATAGAAGGAAGGAAGGAAGGAAAGAATGTGTGTGGGCGAGAGAAAGATGTGCTGCCATGAGTCCTATTTCCCTGCTGGTACGGTCAAAGGGACTGCAGAGTGGCACTGGGGAATGAGACTGAGAAAAAGGAGGAGGACTGCCATTCAGGATCCAATCAAAAGAAAGCAGCATCTCTTATGAAGAAGTCAAATGTATGGAATGATCCCCAAAAGCCTCTAGAAGAGTCGTGCTCAACAACTTCTCCCAAAACAGGAAAGACAAAAGGTGTCAGAAGAGCGAGGTGAGAAAAAGCAACTGATCACAGCTCTGTAAAGAGCAGAAATATGAACAGGTATTACACAGGCACTGTGTTAGCCCCCCAACACACACACACATGCACACGCACACGCACACACACACACACACCAGTGAATGGAAGATACACCTGAGGCTCCGGTGGCAATTTAGCATGTAGTCAGGAATAGTTCATAAATCTGATGATAGATATTATGTTGTATATACAACATGAAACAAAAAAAAAAACATAGCAAATAAAAATTCAAACAATATATACATCCAAGAATTAACAATTAACAAAGGAAAGCAACAAACCACCTGTGAGTGCAAGAACACCCCTGTATGAAATATTGGAATGTCATAGTAGCATTACAAGACTGAAAAAGCACTTAATTTATAGATTATGAACATTAGAACAAATACACATATACAAACACAAGTATAGTTGCAGACCAGCATGATTACATAAATCAGACCTAAAACTGTTATACCAATAATTTAAAAAGTTCTTTATAGCAAAAAAAAAAAAAAATTACCAAAGGTCATCCCATCTTAAAAAGACCACACAGGCTGTCCTCTCAGAAAAAGTAGGCCATTTTCACAAAAGAATATGAAAGATATGAAAATGTGATGTAGCTCTTACAAAGGGCCTCTTTAGCATGACGGACTCCTTTTAAACACCTGTGACAATGTCCCTTTTTTCCTCAAAAGAAAAGGAGTGAACCATCAGTGGAGAACCACAAAAGACAAAAGTGGTCTGCAGATAATCACCATCCTCCTCTTAATGGCTTTGTAATTTCTTAACCTTTCAGTGTTTAAGACATTAGGAGCTTGGGGGTATAGGAGATTCACATATGGTACTGTCTAAGGTCACATTAGGAAAAGGCTGCTTTGTTGCCTGTGTAAAAGTCAGTCTGGAGAAATCTCTTTCATTTATTTCCCACAGTTCAACGTGTTTCAGAGCAACAATGCTACAAACTTCTGTTTGGAAGTTTACATTACGTGCATCACGGTCAACATTCAAAGACGTCTGCTTAACATTAACTCCAGCAAAAAAAAATAAAAGGGACACTACACACAGATGCCACTCTGTGTGAGAACCTTAGAGAAGCATTGCACTAATATGACATTGTCTCATCTACCAGTGCTACTGAAACTAAAAAAAAAAAAAAAGTCCAGTTAGAAGTGACGAGAACAGCACTACTCACAGCCATACACGCACGTGCACACACTCACCCGCAGACACAACACAGTTTTAAGTTCTCTACAATCTGAAGAGGATTTTGACAAGGTGCTCATTTGTTAACAGTTGGAGGACTTGCTGATGGCGCTGGCCGAGCGTCGGAGTTTTCCTGAAACCCGGTTCTTGGAGGCGCGTGGCAGGGTGGGTGAAGCTTGCTCAGTGGACTCGCTGGTCGTCAAAGTAACGCTTAGCTCAGCACTCGTGCTGCCACTGAGGGAGCCTGTGGAACAGCAAGCAACAAGACAAACATCAGCCATGGTGCTGTGACTGAGAATCGACCGAACGCGCTTGCTTATGGAGTAAAGCCAAATTTATGTTAAAACATGCGAATGCAGCTCTGGAAAGGTCTCACGAGGTCAGAATGAATTAAATTAAGCAAATAAATGCTTAAAAAAATGTACAAAATTTAGAAAAGGATTACTGTATGTATTTATTGCACCAAAAAAATTCAATCGGAACAGACCTGCAGGGAAACTTCTACAGGTTGACTTTCTAAGCAAATACACATTTCTTAACTTGAGTTCTGATGCATCAAAAAATGTGGATTCCACAATTTAAAGTGAAAGCAAAAACTGAAGACATCACAATTATCCTAATTCTACATTAAAATAGTAGTTCATCCAGCCCAAATTCTTGAAATTGTAAAATTAAAATAAGCTTTCCACATTGTAAAGCTGGCATCTGCTCGGCTATTTTATTTCTGCCGTTCTTTTCTGCCATTTTCTTTCTTTTTTTTTTTTTCATGGGCATCTCAAATTACTGAGAGCAGATGGTGTAGGGAACATGTAGTCAGTGGAGAGGGCCGCAGCCTTTGCAGCCTCCCTGCCCTCCACTCCAGGGCTTCTCCGAATGAGGGGGAGGAGAGTGCAAACAACGCTCCCTCAGCGGCTCAAAGGATGATGAGAGGAGGGTACGAGGGTGGGGAGGTGTCCCTTCCAGGCGTCATCCACACAGAGTGCTTTGTTAAGCTGCCCAGTTCACAGGATGCCAGTAGTGAGGATGTAGACTAATCCATATGTCTCTCACATGGCATAATGCTTGCTTGCTAACTCAGACTCTCTGAAAAGTTTTGTATTGTGCTTGTGAGTCAGTGTATCCTAAATACAAACCTTTCACAAAACTAATCCTTGGAATTCAAAGAATCAAAAATAAACAGATGTGAGAACCTAAATAAATAATAAAATATGTTGGAAAAATAAAGAGAGAGAGAGAGAGATTGAGAGCGAGAGAGTGAGAAAAACTAGAATAAAACAGGCTTCATCCCTATTGGCTCCCAGCAGCAATCCAAACAAAGCATAAGTGGCAAAGACATTTTCCAGTAGGGCAGGTGTTAGTGTCAGATGTGGCCCCCAGGCAAACAGGCACACGCCAAAGGACAAAAAATCAGAGGGGAGGAAAAAAGAAAAAAAAAAAAGAAAAGAAGGACGAAGCAGGGACATGCCAAACAGAATCTAAGAAAAAAAAAATGCAATGAGTACACCCATACTATACATGCTGCTACTGTGTTACAACTGGTCCAGCTGTGCGTTTCTCTCTGTAATCTTACCAACCTAATAGCCATCCCCAAAACAATCGTCTCTTTGCATTCATTTCAAAGCTCTGGGCAAATGCAGTTCATTAGTGAAATAAAGACAGAAAGATGAGTAGACTAGCAAAAAAAAAAAAAAAAAAAAAAAAGCTTTCTGTGATAGTACACAAGCTTCCGGACAAAGGGACTCTTACCTTCATTTACTGAACTGACACCTGTAACATTTCTAATCTATAAAAGGAGAGAAGACAATAAGCAACACGTAAGACGCACACAGTAACAGGGAGGAGGGAAATGTGTGTGTGCGTGTGTGTTTGTAGGATTGGGAAAACACAGGCAGGAAGGAGCAGAGGAAAAATGATGATGAAAGGTGCCGAGGGAAAGTGTGGAAATGCTGAAGAAAACTTGTGTCGTTACAATGCGTTAGTGGCTTCCTGTGAATAAAAGTAGAACAACGTGGAAGCAACGCATATATAGAGAGAAAACAGCTAAAAACACTGAAACATGGTTAACAAGAAGCGAAAAAACAAAACAAAACCCATCTATCATCTGTTCAGTCTGTCCCTTTGCTAGCTAGCTAATGAATGCAGGTACATACATTCATCTTCTTGGCCGCTTATTCCTTTTCAGGGTCACGGGAGAGTCGGTGCCTAGCCGGCCACATAGGGTGCAAGGCAGGAACAACCCTAGAGAGGGCGCCAATCCATCGTAGGGCGCACGCACACACACACACACACACACACTAGAAATGCCAATCAACCTAACGTGCATGTCTTTGGACTGTGGGAGGAAACCGGAGTACCCGGAGTAAACCCCCGTGGACATGGGGAGGACATGCAGACTCCACACAGAAAGGACCCACCCGGGAACCAAACCCAGGACCTTCTTGCTGTGAGGCGGCGGTGCTACCCACCGTGTCACCCAAGGTACATACAGTAGTACATTTTTATCATTTTACACTGGAAATAAAGTTCACTAAAGTTCACTTTTAAAAAAGATTTAAGGAACATGATTGGTAAGTTTACGCTATATGCAGCTATAGGGTGCACACACACACACACACACACACACACACACACAAGCGCTACCATCCGAACAACAAAGAACGATACTTTCTCCTGAGTGTAAGATTTGTCTCTTCATAAACATTTCATAGGAACATTTGCCCACACTAGCTAGCTGCTAGCTTCTAAGCCATTATACTATTGGCTTTGCCGTGAGTATCTGCTCTGTGCTGAAAAAAATCGGACGATGAAAGTCACAATGCTAATTAGCAGTACATCAAGATTGGTTAGTCAATTGTAAATGTTTTTCATCCACCGCCCACCCAATCATCTGAGAAAATCCTTCTTCAAAGGCGTCCGGTCAGTATAATTAATAAGCTAGCTACGTTAGTCGGAAGACCGTAGTTGGATACGATCATGCCAGTCAGTGATCAAGTCAGTGCAAGTGGGCCTGCTAGATGAACTCAAATGTTTTGAACTGAAATGCTTCCTCAGCTGTGTAAGCAGAAAGCAGGTACAAGCCATTAACATATGAAACATCATTCGTTTCATAGGGTTTCGAAAAGCTTGGAGAGTTTTGAGCTCTTTTGGAGCACTTCACTGCTCCTGAAGCTAAATACTAGATGCCGTCAGTGTTATCTCCAATGCTATTGAAGTCAGCTGAAAAGAGAAATCTCGCATTTTGATGCTCGACAAGACGATCAGCCAGTCTCCTCCTGAGTTCTCCAATGTACAGCTGATTACATCTCTTACAGGAAAGACAATGAACGCCTCCTGCGGTGATGCACGAGCAGTGAAGGCTGACTGAACTGATCCTTTAGGGCTGGTCACTTTATTCATTGTTACTTGAATGGTTGCATGCAACAACAGAGTAGTTATTATTAGGCTGATCATTTGATTTAATCCTGAGGTTTTGTCCTAAAGAGAGAAGGGAAGCAGTGCCACTATAATGGGAGACAGAATACAGAATTAAAGAACATACTCTGTACATATATCTGAAATAAGACAAACCCGGCATGTCTTTCCTAATGCTACACGCACATGCCAGAATTATTCCACTCCCTGACACAAGATATCAAGTGTAGAAAAATGCACTTCATGAACTAAAGTTTAAATATAGTTAAATGAGAGCGGGCAGTGGTTCATCTCATCAATGTAATTCTGTGACAACACACCACTAGTCAGTCAGTCAGTCATTTTCTGTACCGCTTATTCCCAGTTACGGGGTCACGGGGGAGCCGGTGCCCAGCCGGCA
>JANCOA010000002.1:9661879-9685958 GCA_024363135.1 Leptodoras oyakawai | reverse complement strand
TCTTACAGGTGCAATGTGCAATTAATGAAGATTGGCCACCAGGCTGGTCCAATTAAGCCATGAAATGTCCCACACTAAAATGACAGGTGTTTCAGTTTCATTGTCTAACCCCTGTATATATATTAGTACCCTTAGTAGTAGCAGTCATAGTAGTTGTATTAGTATCTGTAGTAGCAGAACAGTAGTGGTAGCTGAAGAGGAGGAGTTGTTATTCTAGTAGCTGCAGTGGTAGTCAGAATTGTCACAGAATTTTTAGTTCAAGTAGTAGAAGTAACAGCAGCAGTCATAGTTATAGAAGTGCTAGAATTATTATTATTCATATGATTATTATTGCTGATGTCATTGTTTAACAACAATAATAATAATAATCCAACAGTTAGTTCTGATCCACTTATTTGATTGGACAAGCAGCATTCCAAGAGTGTGGATATTTATTATAACTGCATTTGTACATTTCACTGTGTAATCACGCTTGTTGGTGTGTGCCACATAAAATTACTATTCTAGCAACAGTTAGTTACTACACCTAGTCCAGCAATCTGTCAGTCTGTGAGCTCCATGGCAACACACAACACTCTATCCAGCTGTGGCTTCTTTGAGAGCTATTTTCGATGTATGAGTAAATAAGAAAAATATTTGGCCATATTGTGTCTGAAATGCCTGCTACTTTAAATTAATTTCGTGTCCATGGAACTGTTGTACAAAAGAAAATCATGCTGTTGTACTGAAGATCAACATAGTTGCACTGTAGGTAGTCATAGCTGTGTTGATATTCATTACAAGAAAAATCCTGCTCATGTCATAGTGTTTAATCATCAACACTAAATCCCTGTCTTGTTTGTTGGCTGAGGATCGCAGTACCTGCCAGTGCCTCACTCTGACTCAGTAGTAGACTCCTCTGGCTCTCTGTATCAGTGGGCATTCCCATAACGCTCACACTGACATCATTGGTAGAGGAAGAGTCTTGCTCCTCCTCAACAGCCTGCCACGTCAGGAGATTCACATCAGCGTCATTGAGGTAGGAGTTTGAAGTCTCGCTGCTAACACTCTCACCTGCAAAGAGTGAAGGAGACAACTGAAATGTGCACATTATAGCATCCGTTCAGACAGAACATTCACTCACAACTTTCTGTAGGAAGAAAATTACTTTTCTTACAAAACTGTAGCCAAGGAAATTATAGATATCATATAAAACAATTCCAGGAAGCATGACACTTAAATGCACAGTGCAACAAATATGCCTGCAGAGACTAGGTTCTAAGCTTATTTATAAAAATGTAGCTGATGACCAAAGGAAGTTTATTAGAATTTAGAGAAATCCCAGGATTGAAGAAGAAATAAAATGCTCTGCTAAGCAGCTTACTCTTCTCCCGCAGCTTTGTCCTTGCATTCACAGATCCTGCCTCTCCTGAGTAGTCGATATCTCCTGGACTGCTGCTCTGCCGAACCAGAATCTAAGTTGCACACAAGTAAAATACAATATTTTTTCAATATATTGATATAGTCAATATTTTTTATACAAAATCTACAAAGGCATGGAAAGGAATGTGTTCAACAGTCCTGACCGTGGGCATGTCCTTCTTGCCTACTGAGCTGTTGTCACATGTCCAGGATTTGCCATCAGAGTAACTTGCATTTGTAGAATCCTCCTTGTTTTGACCTACAGTTTCATCATATACAGAATAAAATGACACAAGGCCTATAATACATATACAAAGTAAGCCTAATCCTAAAGAAGGCAATATCTCCCAAGGGAGGTGTATGAATGTGTGTGTGTGGGTGTACGTGTACGTGTGTGTGTGTGTGTGTGTGTGTGTGTACCTGGGAAGGAGTCTGTGAGTTGCTGGGTAATATCTGAGGTGCTGCTGCTGCGAGGGAGGGGACTGTCTCCCTCTCCCACCTCTCCTTCGGCACCATATTCAGACAACTGACATTCTTCAACATCTGAGGAGGGAAACAGTCATATAAAGGTTTACACGTGGAGAAATAAAGACCTACACAAAATAGTATGCTGATATCTTGATATGTGAAACTAAGGGTTAGACATGTACTGGTCTGACACAGAGTATTGCTATCAGCATGATACTGGTCTGAAATGCTGATTTCTCTGCATAAATGTGTTGAGCAATTGTTATATTTAAGCAATACAACACAAGAGGGAGTGTGTTATTGCAAACAACAATACTGGGTGTCTGTGAGATGATGCACACAGACGTGGATGGACAGCGCTTTCCTCAGTGTGTGTTACATTGCCCTCTGACACTGCATGAGCAGCAGCTGGAAAATATGCAGTAGGCAGGCTTCATGTGCCTCAGACAAAGCATGTGATAACCTTCACCCTCTCTGTTTAGTAGATGCTGTGTGATCTTGATAAGTGAGAATGGCCATTAGGGAGAAAATCAGAGGAAAAAAAAAACACCTAGTACAAACCTGTGTGGACGTATGGAAATGTGCAACCGAGTAATGGTTAGGAAGGCGTTTTCTTTGTGAATGTCAGATATGGACAAATGCTCATGGAGTTAAAATGGTTGTCAGTGTCTGATTAGCATAAACGCCAGTCAGCTGTGGGCTTGTAGTTAAGGAATCAGCCTTGTGACCGGTTCGATCCCCGCAACCAACAAGTCACGACTGAAGTGCCGTTGAACAAGGCACCTAACCCCCCAACTGCTCCCAAGGCTGCCCCGCCGCCCAGCACTAGTATAGGCTCACTTCACCAATGTGTGTAAATGTATGTGTTTCACTGCACGCATGGGTTAAATGCGGAGGACAAATTCCCCTGTGTTCAAGCACAGTAAGTCTATACTTCATGTTCACTTTTCATTATTGACTAATAAACACACAGAGACTAGATATTGGTATTAAAAAAACCTAACAAATATCCAGTTAGTACAGATTAAGGTGAGTTCAGATGATCATGTTTTAATAGAGATTGAAGAAAGTTGATGAGAAAGAAAGGGAAAGTACTGGAAGGACAAATAGATTGAGACAGCACAGTTACCTGAGAGTCTGTGAGAGCAATGAGAGTTGTGAGAGATACCAGGCAAGAAAGAGCTGACAGTGTGCAGCAGCATTGGCACACTCTTGGTGGCCGGCAAAGCTTCATACAGATGCACACAGTTGCTGATAGACTGGCTTCGCTTAGCTACCAAAAGAACGAGCACAGAAATAGAAAGACGGAAACAGAGAAAGAGAAAAAGTAAAGCAAAGTCAATCATATCCTACAGTGGGAAAATAGAGCATGCTGAGAGATTTTCCTTGGAAATGTTCAAAGGATGGAAATACAGTACAACAGTTTGGAATAAGAAAATTACCAAATTACCAAAATCAACAAAAACAATTATATAATTGAATGTCTAATTATTGCACTTCAATACAGATAACCATTAAAAATGAAACTGGACCATTTATTTAGTGAAATAAAAATATTTCAAAGAACATTTACATGACGGATGCACTGAAACATACAGTAACAATGAATACTGGCATAAAACAAATTTGTTCTATTTAAACACATTTCGACAGTTTAAACAGAACACGTGAAGAAAAGAGCGTCTATTAAATTAGCTTCTCTGCATGTGATGATAAGATTCTGAATTGCGTCTGTACGCCGCTTTGTCATATCCAGTGCACATACGACTCTTCTTTTCTTTGCAGTCTTCTTTAATCATCAGCTCTGCTTGCAGCTAACATCACTTTCAATGCATTACCTATTTATGCATATTAATGAGAATTAATTACATTCTTAATGAAACTATCAAAAGCGGCCACCCAACTGATGTGATGGCTCTCTTAACGAAGGCAGCAGAATGCTGTGCTGTTTGAAGATAAATGTGGAACAAATCCAATTAGGAAAAAAGGAAATGAGACATATGGAGCCATGCTGTTTCATGTGGCTCATTCACACGTGCTTGCTAACACACATATCTATGCACGGCTCAAGAGAGGCTCAAAGGCTCAGAGGCTCAAACTCAAGCAGCTCTCCACATAAAGAGATACGATCTCCTCCTACGCAGTAAAGGCAAGATAGCTAGAGTAGCATGTAGTTAGTGAGTGTGTGAGTGTGTGTGTGTGTGTGTGTGTGTGTGTGTGTGTGTGTGTGTGTGTGTGTGTGTGTGAGGGAAGGGGGGAACAAATTAATGAAGGAAGTCATTGCAGTGTTCTGACCTGATGCTTTCTGTCGGACGTTATTGCGAGCCTTCTCCACTGCAGGAGCTCCGGTGGTGGTGGCACTGCGGATGCGCATGGGCTCTTGAACACCTGGTTGCTCTCCTGCATTCCTCCAACTCAGAGAGAATGACCTCGATACCACTGATGATTTCTGAGAATCCTGCATCACTCCTGCATAAGCACACATACACATAGGCAATTTACATTGCACCTTTATGCAAAAATAAAAGCATAAAAGCATGTTGTACAATGCTTCAAAGATATTCCTAAATGAAATGTTAAAATCAGTATCGCTTATACTTTCAGAGACAGAACTCTTGCAGAAGAAGCAAGCTGGGTTTATGCATTCTTGGCATTAATATGTGAACCAGGAAGCCTAATGGTGCATGATTAGCAGAAAGCCTCTGGAAAGAGAATACCACAGGAATATATTTTTTACAGTATTATAATGTTGGAAAGTTGTATAAAAGTATATAATAGCTGCTTTTCTCATGTGCATTTCATATTAAACATGCTTTGAGTAAACAGGCTTTCTGTTCTTTTGTGGGTGGTAATTGTACACAGACTACCTGAAAAACCTGAGAGTGGTGTTTGTACTTCCACTGGCTATTTCAAAAGACCTGTACCCCTGCCCATTCACGGAATTATCCAATCAGCCATACATGTGTCAGCAGTGCACTGCTTAATACAGGTCCAGAGTAGGGCTACCATGGCTACTTAATCATAAAACATAATCCTTCATGAAAATAAACTATATTGTCAAACGTATTTACTCGCATATGAACTTGAGTGACATCCCATTCTTAATAGGGTATAATATAATGTCAGCTAACCCTTTGCAGCTATAACAGCTTCAACTATTCAAGGCTTTCCACAAGGTTTAAGAGTGTGTTTATGGGGATTTTTGTGAGGTCAGATACTGATGTTGGATGAGAAGGCCTGGCTCACAGTCTCCACCCTAATTCATCCCAAAGGTGTTCTATCGGGTTCAGGTCAGTCAAGTTCTTCCACATCAAACTCACTCATCCATGTCTTTATGGACATTGCTTTGCGCACTGGTGTGGAGTCATGTTGGAACAGGAAGAGGCCATCCCCAAACTGTTCCCACAAAGTTGGGTGCATGAAACTGTCCAAAATCTCTTGGTATGCTGAAGCATTAAGAGTTCCTTTTACTGGAACTAAGGGACCGAGCCCAACTCCTGAAAAACAACCCCATACCATAATCCTCCTCCACCAAACTTTACACTTGGCACAATGCAGTCTGACAAGTACCGTTCTCCTGGCAACCACCAACTGCAGACTTGTCCATCAGATTGCCAGATGGAGAAGCATGAGCCGTCACTCCAGAGTACACATCTCCACTGCTCTAGAGTCCAGTGGCGGCGAAACTTTGCATTGTGCTTGGTGATGTAAGGCTTGGATGCTTGGCCATGGAAACCCTAATCTGAAGGCCACATGAAGTTTGGAGGTCTGTAGTGATTCACTCTGCAGAAGGTTGGTGACCTCTGTGCACTAAGAGCGTCAGCATCTGCTGACCCCACTCTGTCACTTCCACTTTGTTATAGTACCACTGACAGTTGACTGTGGAATATTTAGTAGCGAGGAAATTTCACTGCTGGACTTGTTGCACAGGTGGCATCCTATCACGGAACTACGCTGGAATTCACTGAGCCCCTGAGAGCAACCCATTCTGAAAGTCACTTGCAATCAAATATTCAGCAAATGATGATCCAAAGGTGGCAATGAAGTGCAGCAAACTGACTTTACAACAAACCACAATGAAGACCATTTTGCTAAATGACAGAACAAAAATGTGCAAGAAACTATGTCCAAGCAAGAAAAAGTGCAGTAAATCAGTGAAGAGAAATGTAATTGTATGCCATTACAACATACAGAATGTTTTTGTGTGATTATAAATACCCATGCATGCAGGTCTGTAGAGGATGGAAGATAACATTACTGTTACTGATTAAAATGACAAACACTGTGAACAAATAAATAGACACCCACACACCTCTGCCTCGCTGTTTCTTTTCTTTTTGCTCGGAGAGCTTGTCAAGTGGAAGGTTGTTGAGATCCAGGCCATAGACACAACGGGCCAGCACAACGGTCAGGGAGTCCATGATGCTGGCCCACTCGATCACCAGCTCCTCCCAGTGGCTGAGAGAGGACAGCACTGACAGCAGTTCATCCCACAGCTCACGAGAGATGAAAACATTCAGGTTGGCCCGCACCCATGCCACAATGATGGTCTAAAGCAAGACAGTGTTACAGTTAAAACCATAGCAAAACAAAAGACAGTGTGCTCAACCTTGCAGAGACCCTGCTTGTCTGCAGGTTTAGCTGTCCTAATAGTAAACTACACTCTGTAGCAGTGTGATGGACGCTACTCACTCTGAAGAGAACACTAGCCAGGCTCTGGGCAAAATTGTCTTTTCTTTGGTCGTCCTGTGACCTCTTCATGACTGCTTCAGTGATTCGTAGCAGTACCTGTAGCACCTGTTCCCTATAAACCACATTCAGTACATCAGCGTGTGACTATTCATTTAAACATGATGATTTCCACCTCATCAGAAGCACAAAATGTACATAATTATAATACTGTAAACATTGTAACTACACTAATTCTGGTTGTTTTTTTAAATCCATATTTTCAACATTTATTTTAAATGATTCTATTTTTTGTAGTGTATTACTGTGATGCATGTACAATTGCTACTGAATGCTAAATTTTGGATAAATAAAGTATCTATCTATCGATCTATCTATCTAGTACCGTCATGCTGTTTATGGCATAACTGTTATGACAAAAGGCCAAGACACTGTGTTATTTCTGTCTTACCCGATCACAACAAAGCATCTCATACAATTACTATGCCATTTATTATAGACATTAGACAAAACAAATATATAAATTATGCATAGCTGAACATTTGTTGCAGAGCTGAACATTTGTGTGTCTTTGTGTAAGAGAAGAAGCTGTACCAGGTCTGTCGGTTCATGTTGTGCTCCATTATCATGTGGCGGTAGATACTGAGCACGGCCCTGCAGACTTCCAGTTGGTTCTCAAGCAGTTTGGGCACATCGTGACAAGGCTCCAACAGGAACACGTTAGAAGAGTTTGTCAGGAAAACCTGTAAATAACTAGAACAATTAGACACTGGTAACAGAGAAGGGTCACCATTCATGATGGACACAGTAATGGTAACACCACTCCAGAACATTTTATTGTAAGGCCAAAGACATGAAACACATAGAGGTGTTAATAAGCCATGTACAATCAAGCAAGCAATGCCATCTCCTTCTACCTATATAACTATGTACAGGTAAAAGCTATTTCTTTAATTTAACTTTGACCACAAAGGTACAGTGTGTCTGCATGCTGGACCTGTAAGGTAGGCTGAATGCCAGCTTTCACATCATGGTTCTGTTCCTCAGTCAGACAGCCTCTGCTGATGGCACTGCTGAAGGAGTAAGTTCGTCCCCAGCTGGATGACCTCTTGTGTCCATGGGTCTCCTAGAAACAGATGCACACCTTCCATTATGCCTGTACATATAGACTGAACTTGACCATCTTGATTCCTGTAGCAGCAATGAATGTCCTATTAATCCAAGCCAGGCTTTTCTTTTCAACACAACTGTATTATTTTTCTTAATATTTCAGATAGCTGCATCTCAATTAGAAACATAATTTACAGTGATGGTTACAATATTGAACAGGAGGGCAAAAAAATTCTACCTGACAACTCTGGTTTCTTTTCAGAAACACACGAGGTCTGTCCAGAAAGTAATGAGAAGGGGGGTGGTGGTTCAAGGTCAGTTAAAGTGGGATCTCTGATAAATGATAAGACTCGTTTCAGTTGCAGTCTAGCCTTTGCAGTGCCCAGACATTAGTTTTTGTGAAACCCTGCTGAAGTGCCTCGTCACTGGGTGGTAAAAATAGCACCAGGTATACACAGCCCACATAAGCGCATTAGACCCAGTGTGGTGCAATGTTCTGACCACTGACTCAAGGATCAAGGATAAACTTGTTTTATTGCCATAAATAGTACTTTGAGCGAAAGTACAACAAAATACATTAACATTTTTATAAATAAGTTTAATTAATTGTTTAAATAATAAATAAATAAAAAAAAAAAAACTCAGATCCATTATAATCTACAGAGTACTACTACTAATGAAAATTAAAGGGTACATAATAGGAAAAAAATCTATCTATATTTAATGTTTGGTACATCTACAGTGAGTGGCTACTAATCCGCAAACCTAGTTAGTTCTTTATACACTTCCTATATGCAGATATGTGCTATAAATGCTTCAGCATTAAAATGAAGTTAATATAAAATGAATGGGAAATGCTCTGCTGTTGGTTGTACAGACCAACTCAACTACACTGGCTCTCAGCCTCACACGGCAGAGCATCTGAGTGAATAATCTTTATTTTTCATGGCAATTTCCCAAAAACTAGCTGGCAAAAACCTGCTTGTGTGTGCTAAAAACTTTGTGTCTTACTGCTTTTGCATCCTGGGTCAGCACAAAGGGGGAAGGTTGAGGGAATAAAAAACTGCAAGTTTTTGCAATTACTTATAATATTTGTATACTCTGCATAACATAAGTATTTCAGTTAGTGTAAGCCTAAATGGACTCCTCAAGCATATAGAATTCAATATAGCTTTTATATGTTTGAGGAGTTACAATATAATATATAACTGTCAACATTACTGTCAAGTAAGTGAAGACAAAAAATTTTTGTACAACACATAGATCATAAACCCATGATTGTAAAAATTATTTATTAAAATCGGTTAGGAAATGTAAACTCTATAGCACTTTAGCAAAAATAAGGAAAGTATTCACACATCCAAAATGGTGAACCGCTGACCTCACGTTGACCAATGTGGCATCTATGTATTATGCCTATAGGGCTGAACAGTTACCATGTAGCTTTTAATGATGCTTTTATTTATTTACTGCCACATGATACCATATTATTTTTTATTGGTTGACTTGATTTATTTAATTAATTTTATCCCCAAAAGCCATCAATAATATACACAAAAACACTAGAGAGAAAGAAATGATTCAAAAAGTTCTCTGATTTGTGGGATATGTAGTTTATCCCCTCTTTACAACTGTTAAGTACACAGTCTTGGACTTTTGCCTTTTTGTCCTTTTGTAGTATTTGAGCCATGTGGACTGTAGACCAAAGACCATCACAGACACTTCATGAAGAACCCAATGGAACTGTATTGCATTGTAGACAATAGGTATAATAGCTCTCTTTAAAGGACATACTGTGGGTCTGCCACATTAACATCAAAGAGAGTCTCTGGTGGACAAACTACATGACTACAACGCTCTATAACACTCTTGACGGATCGTCTTCTGTCTCCCTGTTTCTTTTTAACGTTATGAACAGCATTATAAATGCCAATACCTGTTGTTATTTGTATAGCTGGACAATGTCTATTTGAACAGTGTTTGGTTAGCATCTTCTTAAGTCTGTGTGTTTTGTTAGCCATAGACCTGCAAGCTTATTTATACCAGCTGAGGTCATTTTGTATTGTTCAACTTTAAAATTTTAAATAGTTACTGCGACTAACAACTCGCCCAAAAACCTGCCAAGGTTTAGTTATTAGTCATTATGTTTGACTTATATATATCGTTGTGTTTAGCAGGAAATGACCCTCTTTGTTGTTTTTATTTTAAGGCAGGAATTCACATTGTCCCATACTTATTATAAAGGTATTGGTGATCAGATGACAAGCTGAATCAGCTACACACCACCTTGAACCCCTCATTGTTTTACAAATACTCACATGTGCAGGTGTGTTAATGTGTATAGTACCTGAGAATGGTGTGTATTGTCAATCTCAACAGGTTGCTGCACCTCCTCTGTCTCATGATCAGTCTTTTCAGGCTCAGTCATGAAGGTGGGCCGCTCCTGCAGAATCCATTTCCTGTACACTTTAATCACCTTACGGGTGGCTGATGCCTCACAGGACGGCAGCAAGAAGGCCTGAGGGGTAGGATTAAATACCTAAAAATTCAACTATTTGTTTTCCATGTTAACAGCAAAAAAAAAAAATTCTAAGCAGTTTAAGGCATTTTTAATTTTGCTTCCAAAACGTTTTTGCAAAATATGCAAAAAGGTGCAGGTTGCATTTCAGACTAATAAAATGAAAACAGCTACTCTTATTTTACTGTCAAGATGAAGCTAAAAGAATCTTGCCAATATCTCGTATGCTTACTGCAAAGCCTCAGATAAAAGAAATGCAGAATTATTTAGTAGCAAAAATGCATTAATGCAACATGACCACAAGGTGGAAGCACTGTCACATTGAACATATGCCATCTCAGCAAACGCTGCCATTAACAGACATCTTAGTGTCACATGAGTCAGTATTGTGTCTGACCTGGTGGAAAACCTCGTTGACAAAGTTGACGTTGTCTCGTGTAGAGAGCAGAATGCCGTGCACCATGTCGTAAACAGAGCGGTGCTCCTCCTCGATGCTACACAGACTGGAGTTGCTGCCTCTGCGGTCAGACAGTGTGCTGCTGTTCGAGTGGTTTTTCTCTTGCTCCACTGGCCCATTGGGCTCCGACTCGCTACTCTTCTCCTGACTGCTACTGCCTGCAGTTACAGTCTGGTATAAACACACACAGGGGTCTCATGGCTACTCAGTACTGAATTAAAAAAAAAAAAGTATTAACAGCCACTCATAAATGATCTTTAATCTTTTTAATCAATTAAAAAAAGAAATAAATGAAGATGAATACAGTACATATCCCCAAAAACAATATTCACACAAGTTGGCTAAGCTAAGCCTTTTGACAAACACCAGAGCTAATAGGCTAATTTGCTTGAGCAGCCAGAGATGAACAGCTGCTGGAATATGACAACTTTTCTGACTGCCCTGCTCCTACCTGGATGATCTTGGGAAGAACTTCTCCTCCATTCTTAGTGCTGGTTGTAGCTGAGCTCACATATTTCTTCTCCAGGAAGAAGTTGACCAGCCAGGTGATGAAAGCTACGCGGGGGGCTAAGTACTGATCACGCGTGCAGAACGTGCTCTCGTTGTTGCGTGATACCGGCACATACAGAGGTTTCGGTCTGTGGTGGGGGAGGTCTGAGAGAGTGGGAGGGAGGACACATGTAATCATGTCAAAGAACACCAACAATGATGAGAAAAAGAATAGAAATAAATAACAAATAAAAGTGCACAATGCTTCTGATATATGTTCTGAAAATTCTTCTTGTCTGCTGGTCTGTTCATTTAATAATGACTAACAACTAATGAGAGATTAATGCTCAAAAAATGTCCCGTTCAAGCAGGAGGTCTAATGTACTTTGTAGTAAACCTGCTCAGGTGCCAGATGGCCATTTATCCAAATTTATAAAAGCCTCTGGGCAAGGCTCTGGGGCTCTGTATAGCCCTGTGTAATGCTCCAAGTATGTCTCATTACAGACACATTTCTGCATGAATATTGGCACTGATTACAATCTGGCAAAATGCACATGCCAGGTCAAATAATAACAGCAATATCTATTATACTCTTGAGAACTCTTTTAGAGTTAATATGCTTGACTAATTTAATGTTAAGACTTACCCAACAATGGCTTATAGAGGTTGGTGAGTTTGGTGAATGATGGAAAGATGTGCGGCAGGTAGTACTTCTTAAAGAGGGCAAAGAGAAACCTGAAGCCCGAGTCCTGTTTCTCTTTTCTGTGCCATTCCAGACTAGATGCCTATACACAGATATTCAAATGACTGATACACGAATGTCTGGCAAGCACAACAAGCGTCCAACAAGAGAAACCGTTCTTGCAAAAAAAAATTTTTACATAAATGGAATGTTTATGTACACATTCAGTTGCTTAGTTTGGTGGTGTAATGGATGTTACATTTACTAAACAGAAACCACACACTGAAAATAGAAAACCCTCACCTTTAATTCTACATTTATTCTAAGACAAAAAGGGAAACAATATCAAAAATATATTTCTGAACAAAAACTTAATTACTTGTAGCCCATAAGCAAATAATAATAATAATAATAATAATAATAATAATAATAATGCAGCTGATTTGCAGATCCAATGCTGGTCCACATAGTGGCTGTAGTCATGCCTAATATAATAACTATATATATATAATATATAATATACTACATCATTCCATTAGAACCATTTGCTATTATGTGGCAAATACGTAAGCATGTGAGCATTCCATGTAGCACATACAGCAGTTATTGTATTGACTGTGTCTTGTTCTTCACAGGTTTTGCATAGCTTAGGAATACTTTCGGGTTATAGGACTTCTAATTGTTTGTATTAGTTATTGTGCGGCTCATTTCTAGCAGTACTCTAGGTCAAAGTACCTTGAAATCGAGTCTACCAGCACTAGCTTTGGACATTCCAAGTTAATGACAAAGCATTTTGTAAGTTGCTCTGGATAAGGGCGTCTGATAAACACCATAAATGTAAGTGTCCATAAATGCTCACTCTATTAAGCTTTAACTGCAACTGTATTTCAAGTGAACAATTTTACAGTTTTTTTTGTTGTCCAAGGTGACAGACTATCAGTTATGCATACAGCAGACAGCAATTAGGAAGATTTGTAGCCAAAACATTTAACACCATGAGAAGACTTGAAGACCTGAGAAGACAAGTGAATATTTCTCACATTTTCACATTACATAACAGACAGTAAGTAATTAAGAAGAAAATAACACTTTATAATGGACTCCTTGACACCTTGTGGGCACTAATGGGATTTCTCAGAATAATTCAGACAATTTAACAAAGAAACAGGTCTCAAGGGTCCAAGTGTTTAACATGTTCAACACTCAAAATTTGCACAAACTGACCATGAATTTGCACTTCTATGTGCAGTGTGAATTTGCACTTTAAGAGCTTTGTGGTATGACTGTCTTCCCACCTGAACCACCATGTACTTCAGCACAGTTTGAAGAATGTAGCAAGTCTGGTCATCTACAGCCTTCTCTCCAGGAACAGCAGGCACCAGAGGGGTAATCTCCTCGGGAACAATCTTGGCTGGATCACCATAAAAATATAAACAAAATAAAGAAAATTAGGAATGCAAGGAAATCACTTGCCCAAGAACTGTTGTCATGAACAGCTTGCAATTTAATATTCAGAGCTTTGAAGCAGAATGTTCAAACTGCAGTGACAGAGGTTATAGGTTTGTCTAAGATAAAACAGCATTTGTCCAGGGACAGGACACAAGTCAAATGAGAAAAATGTTTCAATGGAGTTCAGGCTATAAAGGCTGTATCTTTTTATTTCTTTATATATTCAAGTTAATACAGTTCTGTCACTACTAAAGTAGTCATTTTAACATCAAGGAAAGTGTGTGGAAATTTTGTGCCTATTCAGATTTCTGGCCACAATAGAAAAGAATTGCGTCTGGAAAAAAAATCCTTCTTTTCAGTATCTGCGTCTGGCTTTCTTTTAGTTCCTTTACATTTTCCCAGGTGACATTTGATTGTGTAAAAATACTATTACTTAAGGACAACGAAGTCCAGAAACAGCAACCTTTCCAAACTAAACAATGAGACACAGATTAAAGGAGCTTTCACCATGTGATCATTATCATTAGAAGTCCATCCCACTTCCACAGTACTTCTGCTTGTTAAAATGCAGAACTATGTAATAAAGTATTGGTCTCTTCATCGATTAACCTCATTATCACCACATGCAACAGAGAAAACAGGTGATTCAGACCCGGCAACTGTGAACAGGTATGTGCTCTCACCATCAGGAGGATTGGAAAAGGGGCTGTAGATGATGGTGTCTAGTGTGCAGGGACCTCTGGAAGAGGGAACTGCGGGAAAACCGGGCACCAGGCAAGCAAAGATCAGCAACTGCTCTTCAGCGCAGTTTGTCTGCAGAGCCTGTAGCCACAGCAGGAACAGCCGCATCCCCTCACAGCGGATCTGCATAAATACCCCCCCACACACAAATAAATATACAGAATGTCTACTGATATACTAAAATACACTTGCTTAACACTTTATCAGGAACTATACCGATACAGGCTAGGGCCTCCCTTTGCTCTCAAAACAGCCAAAAGTATTCATGAAGTTGGTGAAAACATTCCTGTGAGAGGCATTCATCTGCCTCAAAGTTGAATGTTCTGTGCATTCTCAAATGCCTTTCTGCTCACTACAATTGTACAGACTGCTTATATGAGTTACTTTAGCATCACTGGGTGTTTTTTCTTTATTGTACCATTCTGAGTAAACTCTAGAGACTGTTGTGTGAAAGTCCCATGGTATCAGCAGTAATAGAAATACTCAAACCAGCCTGTCTAGCACCAACAATCATGGCACAGTCAAAATCACTGAGATCAAATGCTTCCCCAGTCAGTCTGACGGTTGATATGAACATTACCCGAAGCTGGAATGAATAGGTGTTCCTAATAAAGTGTCCAGCGAGTGTGCATCCACACATACATTTAATTTCAACTGTATGTATATCGTTATTATAATTACAAGTCAGCTCACCTTGAAAGAGTTGGCAGTGTGTAAAAGTTTCTTTAGAATAGAGCCTGAAAAGATTAAAAAAGCATACAAGAGTCATGTGACACTGCAGAATACATTCAAATGTGCAATAAAAACATGTTTACTGCTGTATTTGCCATACAAATCTGCAATTTTCACACCAATCGGGTGATGAAATAAGATGCTGATGTGACAGCTCGCTGTCTCATGTGAGTGGGAAAACTACTTGCTATTCATTAAAATCAATCCCAAGCCTAGAAATATGAATAGGTATAGATGTGCTACTGAATCGAAATGTAACATGAAACACAGAGGCACTGAAAGGAAGAGGAGGAAGAAGAAAGCAGGAAAGTGGTTTGTATACTTTGCCTGCAGTGTTTATGCAGCAGGCAATATTCAGCACTGTTCCAAACATTAGTGCTTTTCCAAAAGCCAGAGTGTTCTTTGCTTCACCCCTCAGCGTGTTTGTGTGCATCTAATAGGAGGATAATCACTGAAATGAGCTCCACTAAGCCCAGAGGGCAAGCGACTGGATCGATCCCTGCCTCAGTGCTTTAACATAGACGGTGACGCTGAGAGGAGGACTATAATTGAGCTTCTCATCCTGCTAGAGAAACTGAAACCAAGTGACGCATAATTCAATTAGCAATCTGCATTTCAATCCATGCTTCTCATCTACATTTCTCATTTGCTCACCTAGCTCATATAGCAGTTAATTATTTTCTCTCATAAACCAAGCGTTACGTTTAAGCCTGATTACACAGACAGTAATTTACCTCGACGTCTCCGATTTACATCTGGCTATCCAATCAGAAGATACACTAAAATGTGATGGTACTGAGAGAATAGTATTAACCGGTAGCCTTTGAACACTTTATTCACTTCTTCAATAAAAAAAAAAAGGCAAAAATTTGTTTTCTGACAGCAAGCGAGGTTTTTCTGCTAATATTATGCTCTTACATTTCTATTATGTGTAAATCTCTTTCTTTCAGACGACGTCCTGCACAAATTTCGGCAGTGTGAGGCACCCACCTGCACCCACACGTCCCTTTGTGGATTGAGCTTGAGACCCCTGACCTAACGGATGTAACATGACCACTTTTCAGACAAAAAACACGCCAGTGTGGCAGTCAAAGTCTCCAGAAGGGATGTGGCAGATTTTCCAAGACGCTCAGTAAAACCTACCGGCTGATTACTGTACAGTACGATGCAGAAGTCTTAGGCACGTTCAAAGACTCGCTGTGAAGCAAACGATGCCTTCAAAAATATTCAAGATGTTTCTGCATAAAGAAAATACTATAAAGTGCAGTAAACAGTAATAAACTAAAGGAAGTCCATATATGGTGTGCTCCAGGTACAATGTGTGCAGTTTTATAAGGAAATTAGCTTTTAAGCTTTTACTGGAGCTTTTCTTCTGGAGACTGACACAAGTTGTACCTAAAAACAATAGGGTGCCCAAGTCTTTTGCAGAGTACTATATATCTCCAAAACAATTTTTAAATAGGTTTATTTAGTTTATTTAAAAACACTGTGTTGTCTCATCTTGGCATGTCTTGGCAAAGAGCAAGAAGCATTCAGGAGCTAGTTTTACAAAGTAGTAATAAATGTAATCACCTAAAAAAAAAAAAGAAAAAAATGCCCAAAACCATGCTAACTACATGACTTCCTTATTTAATGAACATTACTGCTTGATTAAGGTGTCATGGCAAAACAGACATGAGCTTAATCAATTCATTTGAAGGGCTATAAGAACAGTGCTGAAATGATACGAGGAATCATCTTTGTTTGCTATGAGGCTCTCAATTCAATTCTGTTCAGTGTATCAAATGCAGTGATACCTCGACATACGAGTTTAATTCGTTCCAGATCCGAGCTCGTAAGTAGAACTCGTATCTCGAACGAATTTTTCCCATGATGCACAAAAAAAGTTTAGATTAAAATATACACTCCTTCTAAACACTGACACGACCGAGACGAGACGAGACTTTGTTTTGCGAGCTAACAAGTGCGAATTGCCGAGATAACCAAAGATTTGATGCGCCGACTAGCAGCAGCATCCTGAAGCTCGTCTCATATCCCGAATTTGAGCTCGGGTGTCGAACAAAAATTTCGCTCGCATCATGGCTCGTAACTTGGAATACTCGTATATGGAGCAGCTCGTATCTGGAGGTACCACTGTACTGCATAATAGCATTACACACGGTGTAACAAACATTCCGTTTCTGTCTTTATCTCAGAGCAGGAGAGGCTACAAGACCTCTAATGAGAATAGCAAGCTTGGTCTTAAACACAGTTTTTTTGCGAGTGAATACGCTACCATACGGATGGATATCACCGTCCGTATGGTAGCGTATGGCAGCTCAACCATGTTTATGTGTTAGTTACATTCTAAAGAACAGATTTGATTTAATTATATGCTGTTGAATGGATCACAGGAAACACCGTATCATTATAAGCTTCAGTTCTTGTATAATGTTGTATGTTTTTATGAATTGAAAATGAAACCTAAGGCACATATTCAGGTAATGTTTCTTTTTGCCTTATCAAACATATATTATATTGGGGCAGCATTCTACAGGGATTGTATTAAATATGAATTCTGCTACACCTCTAGTGTCAAAATTTGACCATGTGATGGTTTTCCCAGGATTCCACCAAAATAATGGTGCTTTTCCAAAAACATAGTATACTCTTTTTTTAAGCACTCATCCTTCCATCCTCATCACGTAGGAGTAGGTCAGTAGTAATGGCACCAAAGTGCACGACACAGAAACGACACAATCTGATGTTTAATGCCAAGTAACAGTGAAAGAGCTACACCATAGCAGCTGTTTAATCCCACTTACCTATACTGTGGAACTGCCATCGACTGTTGATTTTCTCTGGTAGCAGTTGAAGTATTTTCTGCAAGAGACCACAATTCGCACGGTTAGCTCTTAAAAATAACGTACATTATACAGCGATTTAGCTTGGACCATATTTCCCAATAGGGAAAATGTTGCTCAGTTTAAACCCAGCTGACTCACTCTACTGCAGTCATCACTTCATCTGCTGACTGAATTACAGCGTCTCGCCCTTTTGACACCGCATCACTATGGCAAATTCGAAGGGTCCACAGGGAGACTGTGAGTCTGGGGAGCTCTGGATTTGAGCACGGTAATGACATTATCAGTGCTGATTTAGGGGTTAGACAGCATGAAGCTTGAGCCAGAACAACAAGAAAAAAATAATAACGAAAGCCCAATAAGAACAAATTATGTCACAGTTTCACTCGTGAAATAAGTGTGAAACATTACTGCTGATACTTTACTGTTGGAGCATGCTATCTGTGGAACTAGAAGTGGATAACAGCCCCCACCCCCTCGCCTGTCTCAGTGTCAGGCAAGATGCGACGGGCATCAATCAGCACATCAGCATCATGGTCTCAGTGTGTCAAGCTCATTTACTGCCTGCTCTGATCTGAGGCATGATGACACATGAGCCGTAGCGCATTGGAGCACGTAGTTATTGATCCTCTGTGTGTGCTTGTGTGTGTGGAGGACAGCTCAGGATTAGCGCCTGTCCTTGCCTTTAAGAAGCAGATGCGCGATTAGAGGTGATGGCTGTCGAGCAGGTTCGGTTAAAGCCTGTGCACTGGGACTCCACGACGGAAGACAAAGGTTTCAGTAATGCTTCACTCGCTCTCACGTCGCTGGTGGAAAGCGATCCCCTGCAGAGCCGCACTGGCTGCTGAGATGGTGG
Source organism: Leptodoras oyakawai (assembly GCA_024363135.1). Taxonomy (NCBI): domain Eukaryota; kingdom Metazoa; phylum Chordata; class Actinopteri; order Siluriformes; family Doradidae; genus Leptodoras; species Leptodoras oyakawai. The sequence goes on along the minus strand of JANCOA010000002.1, from coordinate 9,667,523 downwards.
ATGTGAGCTGGACAGGGAAGAGCCCTGGAGTGGCCACGCGGCTCGAGTTGCTGGAGTCCGCGTTAATCTGCCACGGCTCTCCAGGCATAAGGCTGGAGCATTACAGCGGGCTGCGCCTCGCCTGCCTCTGCATTTACATGATCCGCACTCGGCTTTCCTGCCACATGTCGTGCATGACTGAGAATACAGCAGCTCCAAAACACTCTCCGAGCAGGGATTTAGAGCAGCACAAAGTACCAGAAAGTACTTCCACAACTTTTACAGCCCTGGAGAATAAGCAGTACCTTGGTAACATCTGAGGATTAAGATTGTGTTAGGATTAGTCAGAAGCAGGCAGAGTTGTTCTGAGACAATATAGTTCTTTAAAAAAAAAACATTTCTGTTAGAGAATCAATCATTTTTGAGTCATCTGCAATTATTAGAAAAGACGTTAGATGCGTTAAGACATGCGCAAACATGAGGTAGCTAATAAACGTGTTTCGCTTGAACTATTCTACATGCAATACAAAAAGAGAAAATGAAGGCAGACAGTTCTTCATGATAATGGCGCTAATACTCTTAATTGGTTTTCTAGATAAGATTAAGATGTTATAATGTCTCAAATAAACATCTTTAACCAAGACATAAACTGAGATGACAGGAGCTCATCTGTTGTTGCACAGTTTGTGTTAGTCATCCTCTAGTCCTTCATCACTGCTCACAGGATGCTGGTGATGTTTTTGGATGGTGGACTATTTTCAGTCCAGCAGTGACACCGAGGTGTTTAAAAACTCCAGCAGCACTGCTGTGTCTGATCCAGTCACACCAGTACAACACACACTAACACACCCCCACCACATCAGTGTCACTGCAGTGCTGAGAATGATCCACCACCCAAATAGTACCTGATCTGTGTATGGTAAGTGGAAGTGAGAAAATGGGCAATGAGTGTAGAGAAAAGGAGGTGGTCATAATGTTATGCATCTTCAGCTGGTGTTTGAAGACAGCACATGATTCTGTCAAGACATGGACTACTTGAGACACAAAGGGCTTTGGGTTACCATTGGGCTTTGAACACGGCCATCAGGTACATCAACAGTAAATGCACAGATGAACAACAAAAGTTTGGACACTTTTTCCATTGATGGAAAATTAGTTTGGAGGTGATGGAGTAATTTTTAAGTCATCTTGCAACAGAGCAAAGCTGAGTGGCTAGCAAACAGTCCAGATCTCAAGTCATGGTAGAAATAAAAAAAATTAATAAAATTCCATGACAAGGTGCCATCCTGCAAAGCTGATCTGTCAGACACTATGTGAGAAAGTGGGAACCAGCTTCATGGAGAATAATGTTTTTCATTAGTGAACCCAATGCCTTAAAGCATTCAGGCCAACAAAAAGCCCTAGAAGGAGAAACAAAGTACTAATTGTTTTTTGGGCTTGTTTTTTTTTTCTCTACTTGATCTTAGAAAAAAACACCATTAATTCAAATAATTGACTTTAATTTGTTTGTGGTATGAAGCCAGAATATTCAGCTATTAAACTAAAGATTGTTTTGCCTCATAGCTCCGATTTGTTAATCTTCATGAAGTAAAAATGTGAGTGAAAATGGGGCAATTCCATAATTTTTGCCAGTGATTGTAGTACAGGAATTCTCATCTTCTTCCCCAGAGGCCCATGGGGCCACATAATACAGCTGATCACCAGGAAAACCTGAAGCTGTGCTGGGCGGTGGGTGTCAGGGACTGGTGTCTGCAACCTTATTTACATACATTTTCACAGGAGCTCTGCAGTACTTTTTCGGTCCAGAGGATGGCAACAGCACATCACAGTTGTTCATTATCCGTCCCTAATCCTCTTAAAAACCTGAACTCTGAATCTTACTGTGAATCTCAGAATAGAATTCAGTCCTTGGCTCCCAAGAGCTGTCATGTGACTACAGACCACTGAAAAACGACATGTCCCTTTATAACCTACACTAAATTATCCATGGGAATGACGTCTGGCTCTGAGGCAAGACCATGTGAAATATTTGACCGGGTAATTTATAATCAGCTGGCTCATATTCATAACTGAGAGAAAGTCAGTATGAGACAAAACAATCACCTTTAAAACTTGCTTCCCTAAAAAAAGTTTCATTTCAGTTTATGAATCTCAAAGTATTATAAGGATTATATCATTTTAAAGGGTGCAGCGCAGGAACAATTTGTCATGTAAAACAAAAGAACCTGAAATAATAAGTCAACCACCAACAAAATGGAAAAAAAAAAGAACACGAAGTAACCAAGAAACGAGCAAGAAATGGCATCATATTATGACTATGCGCATCCACGGTAAAAGGTAATTTCTCATCACAGGCAAAGTATTTGACAGAGGAAAGCGAGCTGCTGATGGCAGACGTTCATACAGCTCCATGTTCTTTTATTCATGGCCAATCTGGGCCAGTTACAAAGCAAACCGTTTTAATGGCCTGCCGAAGTAGAGTCTGAACATCGATCACAGCCAATCTGCCTCTGAACCAGTGCACAAAGAAAACTGGCAAGAAATGAGAAATCCGTTGCCCATGCCTGCCCATGGGTTCATTTCCCAATTTAGCACAGTAGTGCTCTAAGCGAGCGTGCATTAGCTCACAGGAAACTTACTGGTTATACCTAATGTGTGCTCATGCGCTACTGCCTGTTGGTACTTTATTAGATATCATGCATATCAGACGTGAAAATAAACGTCAGCAGCCATCCTGGAGCCTTGATAGGGTTATGTGCTGGGAGGGATGAAAGCATGGTACAGGAGGTAGTGTTTCTGGGGAAGTGTGCCCTGTTCCCCTGACTTGGTGTCTGTGATGACTCACCGTCACGCTGGTCAGTAGGTCAAAGAGCACAGAGAAATAAATAGCGGTGACTGGCGTTTCCCACAGATATTAAATATACCTGGGTGGAACTCTGGTTGGGTTGGGAGGAGTGTAGTTGACCTAGTACATTTTATATAATAATAGTTATTACTGCTGTTTCAATTTCTGCAATTACCTTAATACAGACCTGCTCTTTTTTTAGGTGTTCCAGTTGCTGTTTTATAAACCTACAATGTTCCCACAACATTTCTGGATATTTCATTAATCCAGAAATACAAGTCTCATAGCCTTCCCTTCTCGGCCTTCTCACCGAGTCCATTTTTAATAGCACTAATGTAGCTCAAGGATCGCAAATCAGCAAGAGGCTCCTCACTAACTGCTGAGTGCAGCTTAGTTATAACTCAAAGCATCACCTCACAGACACTCGTGGACCATCTCTTCACATGTTTCTGTCACTTTGGGGCATGTTGCAAAATTTCAAAGGGCACTATAACCACTTTACTGCAGCTAAGGACTCAGTCCAGTCTCTGTGCAATACAGTGAAGTACCAGAAAAACTGGTATGCCAGTTAATACTTGACAGGTCGCCCACGGGATCTTGGACGTCATGTTGATGTTTGTTGAGGCCCCAGCATTGCATTCCGATGTTACTCGAGGCAGTGTTGCACACCCATCACGTGAAACTTGCCAGCCGAGGCTGGTCACGCTCACCCAGAGTCTTTTTACGGCCACGCTGCTGTCGTAAGTTTGAGGTTTTGCCTGAAATCTTGTAGTCATTGTACACTATTGAAATGCTCATACGCGAAAATCCAAACTTTTCTTCTACGTCTGAAATGCTCTGACCCATCTCACGAGCTCCAACTATTAAACCAGGCTGGAAATCCTGATAACTTGCCATTCTCACAGCGGAAACAGATCTAGAAGTTTCCACAGATGTCTATCGCTTTTTACATGAACTGGATTGGATGCAACCAATGACGTGCATACTGTAGGTGGCATTTTTCTGGCACTTTTTCAAATACTGATTGTACTCATTACACACTAAATACTGCATCTATCTTCACTATACAGGGTTATCTGGTCCATTCTGTTTTCTTGCTGGTTGATTCTCAGTGTAATTTTTGAAAACAAATTTATTTGGGAGCCCTGTTAAAGTAGAAACATTGTGAAGAAAACTAAAAATGTATTTCCTTCATTTTAATCACACTTAATCACTGCTAAAATAAATATACAGCACATATAGTAAAGCTCAGTATACAAGTACTTGTACATTTCTGAATATAAAATTAACATTATGTTCGGAACAAACTGAACACATCAGTTTCATACTAAGAAGCAAAATTCCAGCACTAGATTAAGAGGAAAAGTGGTACTTGCCACTTTAAGAGATCAAGAAGTCAATTCAAATGTGTCCTGTTTTGCCTGACTGCCTCCCCAGTGCTATGAGAGGCTCTTTGTGTGTGTTTGTACGTGTGTGTGTGTGTGTGTGTGTGTGTGTGTGTGTGTGTGACACCTGCCACAGTGAGACCCGGCTGAAGGTCTGAGAGGTCCAAACACTAAGGCACTAATAGAGAGAGCTCATGGCAGAGAGGAAGCAGTCATTATTCCCCCATCTGGACGTGAAAGAAACTAGTGAAGCTAATAGCAGTCAAGAGCAGAGACTCTCTAAACACGCTACCACTTAGCACACAGCATGTCATCAACCATTCACACACTGGCTGTACTTGCTGCTATGCACTCTGATAAGCATTTAACAGACCACACCGCAAAATGCACACTTAATTAAACAATAAAACCCACTCACTAGTGATGTCAAGCCAAATAGTAATGTCAAATGGTCGGAAATACCCGTGTCTCTAATGTTCTTTCTTACAGAGAAACGAGAGACAGGACACATGATTCATGATTATTTACTGGCGTAATAGACTAATGCCAGACAGTTAGGTGTTATGTGAGCAGCAAAAGAAACCTGATAAGAGCTGGACAGCTGAATGATTTACTAGAGTTTCTTGTCAGGGTGTCATATTCATTGTGTACACTGTGTTAGTGTCATATTAAATAAAGGTAATTCAGCTTCATCATGTAGCTAATTCATAATACCTATTGATGGGTAATTTTATACCAAGTCACTTATGGCTTATGGTTGTACTTACTTTGCTGGGTCCAATTTATAACCAAAGCTATTGTAGAACACTGACAGTCCTGATTTGTACGGTAAAGCTGTCAGAATGTTTTAATCCTTGGAAGTGTGATAGCTCTGAAGTTCATCCCAGTCGTTGGCATTAATAATGAACCTAGACACAGCGCACTGCAGTGTAAAGTATGACCGCTAAATAAAAAGAGAGAACACACAAGAATGAAAGGAAATTCATTGTCGTGCCCCCTATGGACGAAATTTGGTGTGCATGTAAAGAATGTGGTAGTGATGCAGGGTGTGATTTACTAAAGTTTTGTGAAGTCTTGACATTACAAGATTTTGACTAGTGAATCGGCTGTGAACATTATTTACCCAGTGGCAAATGAATTGTAATGAGCTAGCTTAATGCGTCAACTTGCCATGAAACAGTTTCTGGCTAAATGGTTTTCAAGCTATTGCCCAGAAAGTGCTTTGAGCCTACTCCAGGTCAGAGGCACATCTGTAGCCGGACAAACCTTATTTTCTGTATCAGACATGTGGGGCGGGCGGCACGGTGGCGCAGTGGATAGCGCTGACGCCTCACAGCAAGAAGGACCCGGGTTCGATCCCCGGGTGGGGCGAGCTGGGAAATTTCTGTGTGGAGTTTGCATGTTCTCCCCGTGTTGGCGTGGGTTTCCTCCGGGT
>JANCOA010000002.1:9635065-9645109 GCA_024363135.1 Leptodoras oyakawai | reverse complement strand
CTCTTTCTCTCTCTCTCTCTCTCTCTCTCTCTCTCTCTCTCTCTCTCTTTCTCTCTCTCTCTCTCTCTCTCTCTCTCACACACACACACACACACACAGATTTTGCATTTTGACTCTGTGCCTGAGTCTTTCAGTCCTTATTTGCTGATTTTTGGATGGCCAGAGTTTAAAGGCATCAGGTCACTCCACTTGGCACAAACTCTATATTGCCTTTCACTTTCTTGCTTAACCTGCTGACCGGAAGCTTTTATTTGCCAATAAAGAAACCTAATTTGATGTCAGTATGCCTCCTGTGGTGTAAATGAATTGAAGGTTTGGCTGCATTAAACAAATTCTACTACCTGATTTAGCAGATAATTAACATGGCAGTGAATTAACATTCGGAGGAGCACTGGAGGCGGAAATCTTTGAGCTGACAGTGAGAGAGCAATTTGCTGAAGATGAGTAATTGAATTAAATGTGATAAATTGCAAATGGCCTTTTGGGTTTGCTTGATTTGCTTATCTTTTAATCCTTTGCTGAAAGCAAACAATTTCAGGTCATGTCGGGCGAGGCAGGCAGGAGTAGTAAAGCAAATCTCTCTTCTGCTTTCTGTTTTCTCTTGCTCTTTCTTAAAATGCAATAACCCACAATACCGTTTGTAGAGATGATGTTCTTCCATGTTGGCCATATTGTATTCAGAAAAATTGAAGCAAAAACAGATATAAGGTGTCTTAGCAAGGTGTTGGGCCACCACATGCACCCAAGACAGCTTCAGTGTGGAATGTTGGAAAACTGTTCTTCCTTTGATGTTCTGATATTTATGATGGTAGTAGAGAGTGATGTCTAACACACGGCTCCAGATCTCCCATAGGTGTTCAACTGGGTTGATTTTGAAAGCCACAGCATTCTTTTGAACTGCTGAGTGTCCAGGTCTTAGCCTCACTATAGATTAAAACTGATCAGTCAGATTAGTCCGTGGTTACAGATCAGTGAGTCAAATCTTAAACAGTCACATTTTAGGTTCAGCTTTATGATAAGACTGTTTTCCACCTTATGACTGAGCTGCTGCTTCTTCTTCTTCTTCTTCTTCTTCTTCTTCTTCTTCCGAGTGGTACTGTGGCTTGGTGGGTAGCTCTGTTGCCTCCCAGCAAGAAGGTCCTGGGTTCAATCCCTGGTGGAGCAGTCTGCATCCTTTCTGTGTGGAGCCTCCATGTCCTCCCAGTGTCCACAAGGGCTTATTCCAAGTACTCTGGTTTCCTCCCACAGTCCAAAGACAAAGATAGGGGAACTGGTAATACAAAATCGCCCCTGACTGTGTTTGACATTGAACAATTCCTGATAAAACACTGATGTTCTGATGTAACCTTGATGTTCCTGTCATAAACAGCCATAGATGCTGAAGTGACATTAAACAAACAAACAATCTTCTTCCATAAGAAGGCATGAACTTTAAAATTAATTGCTAACTATATACACATACAAGGCCCCAAAAGGTTCAGAAACTGAACAAACTTGGCACATACGGTATGTCTCAATTGTTAATGACTAGTTTGCATATTGTAGTTACTCTTACACTGTGCGACATACAAACATTTGTGAGAAGCATTACATTTTTTGTGGAAAAAGTAACATTTGGAAATATAAAGTCTTTTTGTAGTGACTCAATTATGCAGAATAATAATAATAATAAAAACAATACTAAAAAAAACCACAATACTGTATATCTTTCACAGACATAATGAGATTTTTTCCATGGTCCTTTGAGTTTCTCTGAACATGGAAATTTGCATCTTTATTATGCATAGTTAACAGACAACAATATGTATCATCTGCCAGAAAACTGGGAAGTTAGAAAGTTAAAACGTTTTAAAATCTGAGTATAACATTGCATATATTTTATAACACTATAAAATATTTTTAAAAGGTGCAAATGTTACAACTCAATCTGCAATAATAAACTTATTAGTGACTGAGATTTGGCAGTCTGTGGTCTGGAAATACTGTATATACTAATTTATGTCTATTAAAAAGAATGAACATAATTGTTATTTTATTGTATACACATATTCAAAATGGACACCATGTCACCTTTGTGCCCAATATTGTGCCTGTTAATCAACTGTAAATGAAATGACTGGGACCCAATGAAGAGATGTGTGAGGCAGGGGTGGCTCAGTGGTTAAGGTGTTGGGTTACTGAATAGAAGGTTGAGGGTTCAAGCCCCAGCACCACCAAGCTCCCACTGTTGGGCCCTTAAGCAAGGCCCTTAATCCTCAACCGCTCAGCTGTATAAATAATGAGATAAATGTAAGTCACTCTGGATAAGGGTGTCTGCCAAATGCCGTAAATGTAAAAATGTGTGGGGAACTGGGGTGATATTTTTACACAGCAGGTGGCGCCATGAGCCCACAAATAAACCTCCTCCAAGGGCTTTTCACCAAATTGAATCCCAGGTTTCAGAAGCACTTGTGTGCGCTAAACTAACATGTAGAGCTCAGAAATACTTGATCCTAATTTCACTAGCTATGGTTATTGCTTTCTTTTTGTTTTTTTGTTTTTGTTTTGTTTTGTTTTAATAAAGTGTCAGTGCTAATAAAGCTAATGTGCCCCGTTATGGTGTAATAAGGTGCTAATTACAAGATGCCTCCATTGAGCAGTTCCGTCTTCTGCAAGGAGCACAGCACTGAGGAAAGGCTTAAAAAATGACTCTGTCTTTACATGAACATGTTGCTAAAACTGTGTCTTGGTACTTACATATTATTACAAGCAAACAAATAAGGCTCATTTCTACTGAACCCTACTGACCCATTGAGTCACTAACACACGATTCCCTTCATTGTGACAGGAAATGTCTTTGGGTTGTTTCACACATGGACACCAGGGGGCGCTTTGGAGTTTGCCCGTATGGTCGGAAAAGCAGAACACAATGTGGACATTTTATAATTTGGTATTAGAAGTATAAGCACTTGATCTTTACTTTTGGTTCATCTTACGCATTATCACAGTATTACAATGCCTGCATTTAGTCCAGATTGAAGAGGATGAATAAAAATAAACATTTTTTTATTTAGCTATTTCTTCAGCAGAGTGGACCTTGGAGTGGAGCAGTTAACAGTCAAGGGGAGGTCTGTTTCTCAGACGGGTGTGCGTATTATTTGATATGTCTATCTGACCACACTAGGTTTGAAACAACTAGTGTGAAACAAAACTATCTCGAGTTTGAATAATCAGAATCGAGCACATTATATCATGACTAAATTTTACACTCCTGTCTAAACGCTGCACACACTTAATTAAAAGTCTGTCGTGAAAGCATTTTCTATCTGGACAGATAATCTGTAGTGAAATTAATAAGCAGAGAAAAGGAGAATGATTATAATGGGGAGAAGGTGTTTTAGCTGTATTGCATGGCAGGGGTCTCTTTATCATCAATGTGTGATACATACTACATAGTAAATGGTTCTTCAGTGTTTTTTTTTTCTTTTTCTTTTTTTCATAATCTGATTCCAATTTCGACAGTCATCACGCTCTTAGGAGAAGAACGGGTAGATATTTAATTGCGGTGCCCGTGCTTTAATTGGGTTCACCTAAACGTAAGACTAGCTTCTGAAAAACCATCTGGCATCTTTTAAACTCTTCACGATGGGTTTTCTAGTATACATCAGTTACTCTGATGAATGGTGTGTGCATTCATTACCTCATCATGGAAAAGAATGGACTCCTCCTGCACGCGACAGCTTTATATTTCAAAGTTTGAAATTTATCTTTCAGACAGATAGCAAGGAATTTCAGGAATAGCAAGTTTTGGTTATAGTCATTTTCAACAAGAATGTACTTGAGCAATATTCTCTGAACACACTTTTGCAATAGCCACTCACGAGGAACGTTTTTGTTAGCATAACTAATAATAGTTGAATCTTTTTTTTAAAATACGAAACCTTCCAGCATATGATTAGGTAAATATCAATGACACATTTGTTCAAGATCCAAATAAACTTAAAATAATGTTTTAAAAAAGCAATTGCAGTGTAGTTAAATACAAGATATATGAATACCAGGGAAAAAAAATCTAGACACAATAAAGACAATAAAGACCCGACTCCGTCAGGTTTCACATCTAAAATGTCTCGAGGCGCCAGTACAAACACCCACGACAACCCCCCACCCCCACCCCATGCATTTTTATTCATTTTAAAGGAAGAACATGAATTTCTACAACCAAACAACCTATATGGTTGAAATTATTTGTATGTCTGGCAGCCAAGGGAGATAAAACGCAATGGGGTAATGTTTTTCCTCCCAGGAAGGCCTTGTATATGAATATCTAACTGCGTATATAGGAATGACCTACCTACCTTCAGGAATAACTGACAATGAGGAGTGGAGGGCCACCAGTAGTAAATCTAAGGGTTCTATAGTGGACAGAATTCAGCGGTTTTATCAGAAGCAGCCGCATTCAAGCTGTCCTTCATGAGCTCTCGTCTGTGTGCTTCGTCCTATAGAACAGCTTATTATCGGTTGAAAAAGACTGAACTGATTCTGCAATACATGGTCTCAAGTTCAATTCTCAGCTCTATTCAAGGAACAGATTTTATAATTAGACCACTTTGGAATACATTTATCCTACTGTTAAGCAGAAGGGTTATTCATGCAAAAAAAAATATGGAAAAATAATGAAAATTATATTAAATAAATTCATTTCCACAAGTACCAATGACATGTGTGTTGTGTCCTTTGGATTGAATGTATTATTGGTTAACTGTTGAAATTCAGCTACTGATTATTGATTTTAAAAAAGAGGGTCCTAGTACAAATTGTATTTGGTTCCATCATTGAACAATGACACTTATTTGTCAGATGTTATCACAAGTACCATTCACTGTGGTAGGTGGAGAAGTGCAACATGACAACAAAAATTAATAAAAGATTTAATAATGCTTTTCCTTTTATGGTATTTTATATACAACTGTTAAAATATCTGTCGGTTTCCCTGCTGGATTTTTGCCTTTATTTTTCATGAGGCATATACTAAAGCATTGTGTGTGCTTGTCGATTGGTTTGCAACATCGTGCACAACAAAGTTGGACAACGACTCTGCCTAACAGTCACAAAGTACAAACATCAGGCTCTCTTTAGGGGCCTATTTGTTTTGCCAAGACTAGTTGTATCTGTGATAACATCATTAGCTGGGTTCCCTCTCTGAGTTTGTTCACTTTAAAGGACTGTTTGCCAACTTCGGGATCTGTGTCTAGCCACAGGGGTGGGAAATAACAAGCACCAGAGGGAGTTTAGCCAGTCCGTCATGGGGGCAATACAGAGCCATCCAATGCTCTGAAACTCCAGCTTGGTCTGAGGCTTTTTGTACTGGTTGTGCTTCTTCTCAGTAAAGTCAGTCGCGCAGTCACTTCAGTGAATTCATACGCTTTGTTGTTGACGCCAAAATGCTAGAGAGGCCAACCTCATCATTATCTTTTCTCCCCACCGAGAGCTCTCCTCCCCGACCGAGCCCATCCCTCACGTCGATGCTGTGCTTGTTTTATTGCTAGCTTGTTCTGTTGGTGAAAGATCTGTTTCATCACTACCATCTTACTGCATCAGAAGCATGGGTGTGAAAACAAAGAGCCCCTCTTTTTTTCCAGGGTCCTGATGTGCTGACAGCAAATCAATAGTTGCTTTCCCATGGCCAGATAATTAACACAGTACTTGTGCAGTGTGGGTTCAGAGGTAGGAGCTGTATGTCATGAGATTATCAGTTTAAATAAATGAGAGAGGCTGAACTTTAGAATCAGTGTCAGAAAGTTCAATGTAAACATGCATGGCTGCGTGTGTGTATATATAGTATATGTGTGTGTGTGTGTGTGTGTGTGTGTGTGTTATATAAACTCAAATATGGGAGTGTTTTTATATGTGTGTCTATATGTGTATGTGGGTCTAAACACAGATTTCTTTTCTTTAGTTCTCTGAAATCAATATGAAAAAAAACCCCATACGTTTAAGTGTTGCCAAAAACTCACAAAAAGAATCAAAATGGCCAATCCATTACTAAGCAAGAAGAGTGACACTTGCGCATATGCAGTGTGGACATGGTGGCAATACAGACACTGATGGATGGCAGGGAAGAAAACGGCTTCTCACAACAAACTTTCAGAAATGTCAGCCTTTCATGGTGTTGAGAAGGCCCGTTTCATATCTATTACAGCAAGCTTTCCAAGGCCGATATTTCAGATTTTAATGCTCCCTGCACTGCAAATCCTCTGCCAATCTTTCCCATAAGCATCTCTGCCAGCTCCCCTGTGATGCATTCTTCCCCTCTGTACCTCCTGCTCTCACGCTTTTGATGTGTCGGAACAAACCACGACCTATTAGGATTAAGGCTTTGAAAAGATCTTTGATGCCGTTCAAGGTTCCTTTAAACTGGTGAGCTGACAATATGAGCAGTGTGGAGGCAGCTGCTGAATGAGGTGATTGGTCATCCTCATTGAGGTTTAGTGCACTCCCTTCTCCACACACACACACACACGCACACACACAATTCCACTCTTACTCTCTATAAACTCTAAAAACTGACATACGCACATACACTATTTTGCCATCAAGTCACATCCTCTGGTGTGTCAGACACTCGCAAACGTCTGTTTCTATCTGTGTGTTTTGTGCTGCTTTACTAAGGACCCTTGCAACAGATGACTTGGCTCAGTGCCCTTGTTGTATATGAACTGTTATCCAGAATCAGCTGAAGACAATGGCTGTTTTTTACTTTCCTCTTCTCCCGAGGACACGCAGGCAATGTCAAGGGCAGCAGCAGGCTGCAGAGCTAAGGAAATGTGAAGGACAGGGATAAATGCAGTGCCATGTTATTCAAAGGCAATGAGCTGTTGAAAACCCTTTTAAAAGAAGAGGGGAGAGAACCCCTCGGCCACTTTTCTTTAGCTAAATTGATTTTGACATGCACCTGTGAGTGTTTTTGTATTTCCTTGAAACATGGTGTTGCAATGTTTTGTTAGTTGTAGACACTGGATAAGGAATTAGACCTCAAAAAGAGTGTGACTCTTCACACCAGCGTGTATTGAAGGCACCTGTTCAATAGAGAGAATGTCTCCTATCTGGCATGGAAAACGCACAAACATGCTGCAATGAATTGATGAATAAATTGATGATGATGTTTTGATGCCAGGTCAAAAGTGCTGCAGTCTACATAATTATGATATCATTTCATCTGTGAACTAGCGCATTCTCTAGATCAGTTCAGACCTCATTTTTCTGCTTTACTTCCTGAGTGTAAAATACTTGAACGCATGCATGTCAGAAAAAGAAGTAACCTTATCTAACATTCCTCATTTCTATCACATTATCTGAAAACCTCTCGGAAAAAAAATTCTTTTTCTGTCTCATTTCTGTCTTGCTGTAATGGATTGGTGGACATGAGATTAAAATACCAGCAAAAAGATTCTTTGAGAATATTGTAGAGGAAGTGCTGAGGATCCCATTAAGATATGGTGTCTCTCTGTGTCTCCCACAGCCCCTAGCTGAATCACTCAGAATGCATCTCCGTAAATGACACTGATCACTAGCAAGACAGAACATTATAGTGGGGCATTGCTCATTTCCACAGAGACAGACTGTCAGAAGATTGCTGCCGCACTGCTAGTACTGACCTTATCGTCCTAACCTTATTGACCTTATCACACTCACTCCGCATTTATATTCTCATAACCGACTGAAAGCCTCTTGGGTCTGGAAGAGTGCATCCTAATCTTATATAAAGCGTCTCAAGTTGGCTTCCTGGTTTTGAGAGTGCATGCCAAAAAGAACTTCAAAGACATATACCAAATGTAATCTCTAGTCCATATAAATCTGACACATTGTATCTAACCAGTTGTCAAGCTGACATAAGAAAAACTTCAACGGGTTGAGTTTTAGTCTAATATAGGTTATTAGTTATTAGTCTAATTAGATTATGTAGCATCACATAATGATTCATGCTGTAGCTTTTCGCATCACTCCAGCAGACTCGCAACTAAAGGTACGGCGAGGAAAACAAATAGAAACTAGCCAGGAAAGAGTTATCTATTATAAACTTCATAAAGATTTATATACAGAGCCTTGCGTAAGTATTACCTGCTTGTGCTTTTTCACAATTTGTCGTGTTACAGCCCCTCTTGTGCCTCCAAAACAGCTCTGATCCATCAAAGCTTGGACTCCACAAGACCTATGAAGGTGTGCTGTGGTATCTGGCAGCAAGATGTTACCAGCAGGTTCTTTAAGTTGTAAGTTGTGAGCTGGGATCTCCATGGATCGTACTTCCCACAGATGCTTGATCAGATCTGGGGAAGTTAGAGGTCAACACTTTGACTCTTTGTCATATTCATCAAACCATTCCTGAACATTGGGAAATAATGAAGGGGGGCCCTTGGTCTGCAACAACATTTAGGTAGGTTTTACATGTCAAAATAAGATTAACATCTACATGAATGCCAAGGCCCAAGGTTTCCTTGGAGAACATTGCCCAGAGCTTCACACTGCCTCTGCTGGCTTACCTTCTTCCCATAGTACATCCTGGTGCCATCTCGTCCCCAGGTAAGACGTGTACATGCACCTTGCTGTCCACATGATGTAAAAGAAAATGTGATTCGTCAGAGCAGACCACCTTCTTCCATTGCTCACTCCTCCAGTTCTGATGCTTAGTCACCAATTGCAGACACTTCTAGGGGTAGGCAGGGGTCAGCATGGGCAGCCTGATGGGTCTGCAGCTATGCTGCCTCATACACAGCAGGCTGAGACTAACTGCATTTTCTGACACCTTTCACTCATATCCAGCATTAACCTTTTTAGAAATTTGTGCTACTAGTATGAAGTTACCATTGATGCAGAGGCTTATACTGCTATTTTGCTGAGACCTATGCTGCTATCAAGATGAAACCAGAACTGGAAACTCCATGTCTATTTCAGCAGGACAATGCCAGGCCTCATTCTGGACGAGTTACAGCAGCGTGGCTTGACTGACCTGCCTGCAGTCCAGATCTGTGTCCTTTTGAAAATATATAGAGCATCATGAAGAGGAGAATCAGATAACAGTCTGACAGACTGTTGAGTAGCTCAAGACTTATACACAGCAGGAACGGATAAAATTTAACAATTAATATCTTATGTGTGTTCCTTGTTCCATTAACTTTTTTTGAATGTGGTGCAGGCATCAATTTCTAAATTGGTTTATATTTAAGTTGATTTAAGTTCATCATTGAAAACATTGAAAATCTTTTTTTTGACCTTTTGTCTGTTAAATAAAGCTTCAAGTGAATAAAAAAAATGATGAATAAAAAAAATGTTTTTTTATTGCATTGTTAGGAACCGTCCCAACTTTTCCAGAAATGGGGTTTGCAGTTTAAAAAAGTCATTTACAAATACAAAATGTGCATTTCTGTATTCTGAACTGTTATGAAACAGCATCACAAAGACACTTCAATAATATATCTCCAAGCGCCAATGAGGGGGCCAGGCTTGCTAAAATAATTGTTGAGTTGTTGAAGTAATGCAGAAATACTACACTTTTCCTGAAGCTAATGTTACATCTGAGTCATGCCAGACACTGCAGGGACACACAATCACACTGGATGGCTTCCTGAAACTGGTGTTTGGAGAAACAACTCCTTTGGTTTATCACTGACAGGGACAGAGTTTGGACACACCTTCTCATTCAATGCGTTTTCTTTATTTTCATGACTATTTACAACTTCTCCATTATTCTTTGAGCAGAGCACTGTGCATGTGAAGTTCATGAGAAGAGACAACCAAACTTTTGCTTGTCAGAAATATGCACATCCAAATATCAAAGATTTAAAGATTTAGCATAAATAACATAAATAATTTAGCATTTTGAGTCATGGACAAATTATAAATTTTGCTGAATATCATGGAGAAAATCAGTCAGTCATCTTCTGTACCGCTTATTCCCAGTTACGGGGTCACGGGGGAGCCGGTGCCCAGCCGGTGGCGCAGTGGATAGCGCTGTCGCCTCACAGCAAGAAGGACCCGGGTTCGATCCCCGGGTGGGGCGACCTGGGA
>JANCOA010000002.1:9514917-9527614 GCA_024363135.1 Leptodoras oyakawai | reverse complement strand
ATGGCTTAGGGAACAGGCATAAAAATAATATGCGGGATCAAGTGAACAGGCAAGCATGAACAGGCAGACACCTACAAGTGTGTGTGTGTGTATATATATATATGATAGATGAACTGACAAACAGATAGCCAAATACATAAACAGAGAGATAGATGTGAACTCAGAATGTATGAAAGATTGCACTGTCTCTTCAAGTCTATTGCACACATCCTAGCTTTGAGTGTCTGACCCCCTGGTATCACAGGAGGGGGGCAGGAGCTGGAACGTGGGATTTGGGCTGTAATCCTGTTTGTCTTTGGGGGAACATGGACTACAGGCTATTGATTCTAAGCAACAGCCTAGAAATTTATTAAGATGAACAACAGGCATCTAATTGTAAATGCCTTCCTTGGAGTACCATGTCCATTGATGAATGGTGAAGAGGAGACAGGTTGCCACAAGATGATAATTGGAAAGAAAGTGGGTGGTCTTTCTCTGCTCTTTGGGTTTATGTAGTTTGTGTATTAGGATTGCTCTGGCCCATACGTATACAGGGATAACACAATGACAAATGTGCTGAAATGCTTAGGTTGATCTGCACTTAATGAAGCAAGCGTTTGTCACTTAATTTTTCAGTCTTAATGAGTGATTAAACTTATTAGTGGACTGATCCCTTGGGTAAATGTAAGGACATAAGTTGTTAACAACCCATGTTGACCTGTTTATCCCTAGACTAAAATAAATATGTTCACAAACCACAGTGGTATAATGAGCAGGGATTTATTGCTTTATAGGAATTGTTTTATTTGCTGCCCTCTTCATAATCCTTCATTATGGCACTATATGTCATGCAGTTAATTCTTGTTTCTTTAATGTTTTCTGTGGATCAGCTTTTTGGCACTTGAGTTATTGGCACTTGAATTCAGATGGCATTTTTTGCATTCTTTCTGCAAATGTTTGATTTTATGCATGTGCATATATGTATGGGTGTGCGCTTGGGCATGTGAAAGTGTGCATCTGTGAGCAGGTCTCAGCAAGCACCTAAGCGTGGACATATAATGGGTGCACATAATGAAGCAGAACCTGAACATATGCAACTTCATTCATGCCTCTCACATGTCTGAAGTGGTCACACACAAACAATCCATGCTATTGGCTGGTTCCATTTGAACCACAATCCAGCCTGGCTCCTATAAACAAACAAGGCCCAGCCTTGCAGCTGGCCATTGCCTTGGCAACATGGGATTGGGACTGAGCTGTCTACTAGTTAGAAAGTGTAGCATTGTGAAGGCATAGCAGAGACCTGAAATACTTGAGCACTTTACAATGCAGCCCATTCAAGGCCGATTTCAATTTTGGGGAGTGAATACAACTTAGACACTTGTGTCTCTTGAGAATGCTATTGTTATGTGGAGCATTTTGTCAAGGTGTACAAATGTTCCTGCTTGTTTTATTAAAATTGAATGCAAAGCCTGTACATTGATATCAAAAGTAAATGGCTTATAAAAAATAGTTCATCCTTCAGTTGAAAACCAGTTAGAGAGAAATAGAATGGATAATTGCATTCTTTGACTCTGCTTACAGGAAGCCTAGTTATAAATAAAACCAAACACTGTATTTACCTACATTTTAATATTGCAGTGTGATTTGTTGTTTGTGGAATTGATGGAGAATCTTTAAAAACCCAGCTATAGCTACTATCGAATGTTATCTTCATTTAGCCAGATGTTCAGGAAGTGATTAATTTCGTTGAGACAGGTCATTATTGGTTATTGACCTTATTTGTTAATAAAATATTTTCACTCTGGAACAATTTAAATTGACTTTAAATTGACTTGACTTCACATTTTTTATTATGTTAACAATGAAGATTTTCCTCACTATTTTTTTTTTTTTTGTTTTGTTTTGTTTCCTGTAACATTTTCAATCCCAGATTAATTGCATGATTAGCTAAAACCAAAGTTCTGAACTTCTGAAAGTTTTTTTTTGGAACTTTATGTTAAAAGAACTGGATTCTGCATTGTTCTCAAAAGCTAATCAAAGCAGTGTTGTGACCAAAGTATTAACATCTGGTACATAGGAGTAGAATATATACTCCCATGCTCTTGTTTCATTAGAACATACATTTTGGCTAATGTTTCTTTTTATTATTTCTATTGTTTATTTATTAATGTAAGTTGTTCAATTCATTTAGAAGAGAGCAGAAAAAAAGAAAGAAAAGAAACATGATGCTGCTCAAAAATGATGGCTCCAAACCTGCATGCATAGACCAAAAATACAAATGTGAGTTTTAAATGAAGTAACAAATAGACTGGTGAAATTTTCAAATTAAAATGTAGCACTTCACAAAATATTCAGATATTTCAATGGTGGTCACTAAGCGACAAATTCACGGTGCCTTCATCTACGTCCAATATGGTCCCTAATATAGAGTATATTAGTTGGTTAAAGGCAAACATATTTCTCTTAAGGGATGTTTGCTAAACTTAATGAGGCATAAGTAATGGTGTACAGCCATAATTACAGCTAGCCAAAACCCAGCAGGTAGGGACAGACCAACCATTGATTCTTGCTTCAGACCTCTTCAAGTACTAATAAGCTTCTTTGGTTCTGCAACTCAGGCCCTGCCAAGCCATTGTGGATCTGTGTCACTCTAGGTCAGTAGTTATTAGTGGCAACTGAAAACAGTTTCTTTAACTACTTACGGGATGCCTGAATAAGATGCATAGGGAACTTCGAGGGGGATTACAGGCTGGCCAGTGCCGTGCAGGCAAGCACTGAGCAGAATGTGACATGGTTTGGTAATAAGGGATGCCTCTCTCTCTCTCTCACTCTCTCTCTCTCTCTCTCTTTCTCTCTCATTGTAGATGTGAAGGAGTACAGACTAAAGGGGTTTGAACTGCGTTCAAAATATTGTAGAATTATACCTTTAGAGCTCTGGAAAAGTGTGATTTTGCTTGTATGTATGTATGAATGTATGTGTGTCCTATAGTTCTCAGCAATGGCATGCCTTCATATACTTATTTTTATGGAAATCTATATTAAAGTAAAGATTGCTTTCTGGCTGATTGCTGACATTATACAAATGGTTTGTATTCTGTTGGAGGATTATTATTTGTAGGCTGTTTTTGCTAGCTTTAAATAACTAGAATTAGGAAAGTTTATGTTTGTCCCATCTCATCTCATCTCATCTGATAGCTTCTCATAACGACATGTAAAAATGACTTCACACACAATTTGCAGAAACACAGTCAATGCAGTGTCATAGATTGCACATGGTTTAGCATAAATCGGTCTCATTCTGTACACCTTGCTAGACCAATTTTTTCTGCACTGCACATAAAGTCTGTTGCAACAGTGGAAATGTGGTACAATTCCAATTGTCAATGGATCTGAAGAAAATAAAATGCACTGGAGAGAGAAGTTAAGAGTAATCTCTTCTGGGTTAAAAAAAAACATATTAACCACTTCAACAACAATTTAAAAGTGAACAACATTAAAATATATTTAACAACGTTTAACAGCAATTTTGTAGTTCAAATGTGACCTAGGCTGATCTAGGAAGCTCAGAATTGAAATATCTTATAGCTATGAGTATTTTCAGACCTTCTCAATTGGTGGTAACAGAAGTGGCTCTTATGTTTCGGGATGTACAGCCTCTAGTCTGTCTCAGTGAGTTTGTGGGGGTGGGGAGCTTTACGCTTACTCATTCTTGCTTAAAAAAAAAATCTAATTATGACAAAGGACTCCTGTCGATGATTTTATATACAATAATTGGGGACATGACAGCAAAATGGATCAGATGTATTTGATTGTATAACATCTGTTAAGAAGTAATTCAATATTGTAGTATGCTTAATTCCCTTCTGATAGAAAAAGGACATTCTAATATGTAAAACAAAGTAAACAATTTTGAAAAATTAAAATTCAATGCCCCTGTTTCTGCCACTTATCTTTTTTTTAGAGAATATATTTTATCTCCTTATATTTTAATTTTTATTAAACTTATAGTATTCGCTATCCACAAATTGTATTTACTAGATGGATAAAGTTTCATCTTGTTTTTTGCCTATAAATAGTCTGGAGTCATTGCTATAATTTCAAAAATTATTTCATGAGCTCTGCATTTGTTCCCACAAAAACAGTAATGCTGACATCAGGCAGCCTACTCCAATTAGTGCTGGCCAGGTTGCTAGGTCACCATGGTCAATTGAAAGACACATCAATAGAACTTGAAAAGGTTTCTCTGCGATCAGACCTTCTGACATATTAAGTAGAATAATGGCAGGAAAAAATACAGACAAGGCCTCCAGCCTGGATTCAAATTACTTGCTGTTAAGAATTCGTTTGGATCCTGCAATTAGCAGCAAAGAATGGGGCTCCAAAAAAATCTAGGACAGAGTAGAAATAGAGAGTAGAAATACTCTCTTTGAACCTTTATATTTGTATTTTCCAAGTTTTGAATAAATGTTGTTTTCTTTCTTTTTTTTTTTTTTAAAGCTTGCATTTATGTACAAGGTGTCTACACCACATGATAGTAAAGCTGTAGTATGTAATTTTTACACCTCTTCTGAAAGGTGTCTAAGTACCTCTGCAGGTTGCAAACATCTTCATGACAAGGACCAGGACCAGAGAATTTAGTCTTCAACTGTTACTATGAGCTCATAATGCACCATATATTGCAGTATTGAAATTAATCAAATATAATTAATGTTTATCATTTATAATATTTATTTATATACAATATAGGTAACAATTTAAAGATTGTATTACATAGTTGCAAATTCAGCATTAATCACAACAGATGCAAACTATTGTTTTTTTTTTATATATATATATATTACCATTATTATTATCTTTGCCAAGGTTTCCCATTAGCAATCACAATAGTGTGATCTATAAAACAATAAAGACAAATGCTATGAAAATGGGCAAGAAAATAAATGGTTTGGTACAAATATCACAACAGTGGTGTTATATGCTGATGTTGCAAGGTTTGTCACTGTTTAGTGGATTTTGAGAGTCCTTATAGCATACCACTAAAGATTCAGAATAATGAGGCCAAAACAAGGTCATAATCTGTCATTTAAATCCAGCCACTGTCCTGAGGACCATATTATTTTGACGCAATTTGCACATGCATTTAATCTTCCAGAGCCCACTTAAAGCAATATCATAATCAGGTGGCAACAGGTTAAAGCATGCTTTTCAAATATGTTGGACAACAGAACCATTATCACACAGCATCCATCAAACACTGCCCATATAACCTTTACTAACCTGTTACTGATAATGACCACATAACCCTGTGACAGCAATAGTTTTCTATCAGGAGAAAGTAGCTGTAACCATTTCCTAATGGCTGATAATCATTCTCAAAATGCTTTCTCAATAATAACCGAGCTTCAATGAAGATGTCTCTTCGCAAAAAAAAAAAAAAAACTTAAAAGTCGTTGGATTTCTCTTCAGCATTCATTAGATGTTTTTTTTTTTTTTTTTTTACCACTCTGGATAAGTGGCTTCTGAAAAGAAGCCTAGAAGGTGGCTTACCAGAACCTTCTATACTCTGCATTAATTGGTTACAAACAAGCAATATAATAATAATAATAATAATAATAATAATAATAATAATTATAATAATAATAATAATAACGTGATTTTACATGAGTTCTGTAATAACATTAGGTAGAATTCCGTTCCATTATAATTTATAATACGTAAGAAAACGGTTCCAAGCCTCGGTAGACTATCTGCACATTGTTTAGAGCAGTTCAGTAAAAAAATGATCTGTGTTGAATAAACACTTGAACTGTTGAAATTAACACCTACAATGTTTATCAAAAATTCCAGCTGGACTGAAACTATTATTATGAATGAATACATGTCTTTTTAATAGTGTGTACCCTCCGACCGATGATACTCTTTTCTACCATTCATTCACAATAACTGTAGTCAGTAGTTATAATAGTGACCATGCTAGTTCAATAGTCTAAATGAAAGGCGTTGATAAAAGCCTTTATAGCAATGCCTGCCTGCAAACAGCCTTCTATATTAATTCCTCAGTAATTTAGCTCCGGTTTCGTTCTAAATGGCAAAGTACTTTTTACCATCAGCGAGAACACATGATGAAAATAGGGGAGATGAAATTTGAGATAGTCAGCTAAAGCATAAAAAATATACTTAGCAAAATTATTTTTTTCTGCATCATCTTCACATAACTCTATAACATCACACTTACAATAAAACAACTCAACTAAACTAAATCTACTTGTGTGACAGAAGAAAAATAAAATGAGCCTCTCTAGGAGTACCATACTGTGGGCACTGTTTATGTTAGCCAAAAAAAAAAATAATAATTGTGCCAATATTAGTTTAAAATTTTTGCAAATTTTAAAAACTTTTTTTTAAATGATGTTATATAGACAACAATGTCATATTATGAAATAAAAGTGATACATTTAAAGTTAATTAAACAGCTTAAGCAAAATCAGCACTCGTGTTGATAGAAAAAATGCGATGCACTTTTTAAAAGTAATTAGGAAAAAGTATAAATGTGTAAATAACCATAATCAATTTATATTTTTCACATTTCAGCTGAGTTTTAACTCATTTAAATAATTTAATTTAATTAATTTAATTTAATTTAATTTGATTCCTGAAAACATTGATTCGAAACTGTTATAGTAGTTATATGAAAGATATGTAGGTTTACATAATGTTTAATCGTGTTTAAAAATATAAACCCATAAAATGTATATTTCCACCTCGCTCATACCATTCATACATTATATGAATCTTAATTAACTAAAGTTAACTTCACGTCTAACGACCTTGCTTTCCGTTGTACTGATGCTCAGTGTTAACACGGGCCTAAAGAATACTCACTCCAAATTAATTCCCGGAGAATGACTTTTACTTCAATCGGTTTATTGTCAACGTTCAATTGGTTTGAAACATATACAGCAGCCATAGGGTATGTGCTTGTCTTAACTTACAAAAATGAAATAAAATAAACAACCAAAAATTGTCATTTATATTACAGGTAAACAGAAAAAAATGAACTGTTAGCCAAATATACAGTCCCTACTTTTCATTAATCTAAAGGATACATTAGCTTACAATAGTCATATCAGAATAAATTCAGTTGTTCGTCGCGGGAGGTTCGTGACTCAGGTCACTCGGGGATCTTCTGTGGATCATAAGTTCGTACCTGACGCCCTAACATCCCGTTTTCTGTTTGTATACCACTGCTGAGAGCAGCGACCTTGTTCAACAACGGGTACCCTTCTACTACGATAATAAAGGGGAGTCCAAAACACACAGAAAAGGCTAGAAACGACACCTTGTCCTTCATTGGCAGAAGTGTTTAATGTAGAAAAAAATCATGCCCTGGAAAAAAGAAAAGGTGGCTTGACCCAAAGCCTTGTTTTATCCGTACACACTCCACATCCTCACAACGACGTTTACTTTTGGCCTCGTTTTCAGAGTTCACTCACTTCAGAGTTAAAGTTTGTATAAAAATGTTTAAAATGATGAATCAGTCCTACCACGTCCTGCCATAAAGCAGGTTTGATGTGACCATGTTGCTAGTGTAATCTACAGACGTGTCTATCTGTCCCATATTGTTTAACGAGGAGTGGAGGGATGGAGGACTGGGTGACATTTCCTCTAGGTCTTGGGCCTGTACCAGGGCTCCCACCTGCTGACTCTGGTGTTGATTTATAGAGTTACTCGTGGCAGGAAGCACGACCCCAGAGCTGTTTTGTTGTTGCTGATGTTGCTGCTGCTGCATTTGTTGTTGGCTGGGTGTCGGAGTGTTGGAGCCGTTCTGACACGGCTTGCCATCCTTGACCAGCACGGGCACAGCCACCCGCCTGGGCGACTGCTGCTGCTGGCACAGATTGCTCTCCTGCTGCAGCTGCTGCGCAGCCTTGTCCTTGGCCTGCCGCTTCATCTTGTAGCGATGGTTCTGAAACCAGATCTTCACTTGAGTGGGAGTCAGGTGGATCATACTGGCCAGGTGCTCCCGTTCGGGTGCTGAAAGGTACTTCTGCTGTTTAAACCTTCGCTCGAGCTCGTAGACTTGGGCTTGAGAGAAGAGGACACGTCGCTTCCGCCTGGGCGCCGCGTGCAGCGGGGTCATTGCTTTGGTAGCGTCCGCCATGCCGCTCAGCGTTCCCATTCCGCTCATGTTCATACCTGTGGAAGGTCCCATGAATCTAGAAACTTAAAAATATGCATAGACATATGGCCGTTCAGTCACCAATGGAACCAAGATAAACACCATTTTAAATATTTTTGCATATTGCTGTTATAGATACAATATAAATACAAAGTAAATAAACAAGTGCACATTTATATTTAATAAGTACCCAATAACTATAGTATATGCAATTAATGGCATATCATGTAATATCTTATCTGCCAAAGGGACAATATATCACTTTATGTATATAAATTACGTTGGTGCGTAAAACTCATCCATAGTCTAAAAACATTTCATTATTCAGCTTGTCTATGGTTCAAAGGTATGATATTCTATTTTAGTCTAATAACTGATTTCATAAGCAAAAAAAACAAACAAACGAATAAACAACCAAAAAACTTTAAAATAATGCTACTTACTTGTTGAATATCTTGGGTCGGGGTTGGCGCCGTACCACCCCGTTGCTGCCGCACTGCTCCTCATAGTTTCTTGGTAAGAGGGCAGATCGCCCATGTTGGCAATGCTTCCGTTGCAGTAGCCGCTCATAGCGCTGTGGGAGAACTGGGAAACAGTGTGGGGCATGTGGTAGGTGCTGGCCACCGTGGCGTTGTGGCCCATCGAGTGTTGCTGCATGCCCGTCTGGGACACCTGAGGTTGCCGGTAGGCTCCCAACGGAGATGCAAGGTTCCCAGAGCCCTCCATGCCACTAAACTTCTTGTATGTCTCTTCTATGGGGCTGAGAATGTCTGTCACTGAGAAAGGTGTCGTGTGCTTTGGGCTCAGCGACATGGTTCAGAAAAGCGAGGCGGGGATGCGCGTGGTGGAGCCGCTCGGCCGCGTCGTTCTCGCGCGCGTCGACGTAAGAGAGCACTCGCAGTAGTTGCCTGAGATCCGATTGATCGCCTTCGAGGAGGAGGCGAGCCCTGGCCACTCTCATCTTGGGTTTATTGTAGCCAGGCGCCAGGTTTACGACAAACACGAGGGGCGGAGCGATGGCCCGCACCAGCAAACAATAGTCATTGACATCTCGGCTAGATAATTGAAGGAAAAAAATGCTTTTAGTTTCATATTAAGTTAAGCCTCCTGCGTTAGTTACAAGGTGTCCCCTTCCCACAGTTCCCATTTTTTGGTCATACAGTAGCAGTATCATCATTTAAACGAGTGTTCCCTTCTCTGAGCCTGTTTTCATTCCACCGAGCGGATCAGCATCACTTTTTTCCCTACTCTCTGTTGCTCGGCGTCAATAGGGAATTCCATACTTTTCCCCCCAAGTTTGAGAGCACTTTGACGAGACATAAGCGCCACCGAGCACTAGCAAAGAGGCACAATGAAGGCCTCTCCATTGTATGACCTAATTTATGCGCCTTGAGCATCATTTTGCACCACCAGAGAGGGGCTCTTCCAAATTAGCTCAAGGTAAAAAAAAATCTGACCACAAAAAGAGACACTGGAAATATTTAAGACTGCTTTCTGTATACACGTTAGCTAAGCACACTGAACACAGATTTCGATTTTTCTAGGTTTATTATGTTTATCAATCTTGCAGCTCTGACATTGCAATCGGATATGATATTCTTCTTTGTAATATATGGCTGCTTTAGGAGACTGCATTTCTTTGTTCAGGGTCTTTGACTGGTAAGTGTAATATCTGTATTGTTTTATTTATGTTGTCTATATACTCGAATCAGCCTTGAGTGCAAAACAAACAGCAAACTGTGTAGAGCAGTTTGCGCTATAGCCTGCCTATGCTAATTGAACTATTTTTATATATTTTAGGTGTCGTGTATTGGAACTGTTTATTCCACAGGTAAAACGAAAAACGATGTATACATCCTAAAATAAGGTGAAACGCGCTGGATGTTTTATAGGGATAGTGAAAAGTATGAATTCATAGACAACCAGCCGTTTAAGCAAAACGCTCATTTTTTGTGAAAGCCAACATCAGTGAGAGTAGTTTCTCAACCAAAAATCAAACCAAATAATTACATTTGATTTATTTTTTGAAGACTTAAACAGGTAATACATGTACAACAGATTTATGTCTAAAAGACAGATGCGCATTTTGATTTTCCATATTAAGGCTTGAGATAGAGACCATATAGAGACTGCAGTGCGGACGCATTTTATTGTTAAAAGCTCAATGTTTGATGCGCAGTGTCCACAAGAAAGGAAAACGGTAAAGCTTAGTCCTAACATATAGTTCCACTGAAATACTTTAAAATCAGTACTTTCTATTCATATATTCAAGTTGTGAAACTGTAAGCACATATGACCCTTAATAGACATATCTCAGCTTTCAAACGCATTCTAAAAACAGTATTTGGCGAATTTACGGTGCCTTTTTAGGTCGTAATTTAAGACACCAGCTGTCCTTGTTAGACTACATCGATTTTGCGTAGTCGCTCGGAGAAACTTTGGCTGGCGTGTGTGTGCCTCCGCCATTAGGTAAATGAGGCCGGCCACTCAACCTTGTGCAATATTAAGCCAGAGAGCGCGACCGCGGGCCAAGCGCGCGCCTCACAGCAGCTCACCAGAAACGCCACAGTGGTGATCGGGATTTCGACTCTGCTTAAGAAAAAAAAGTTCCTTCTTCATTCAGGAGCAGATCGCCCGAATAAACAGAAGCAGAAAGGATTGGAATGTAGAGGACCACGTTATCGGAGGTATTCAAACGAATTGGTTTGTCATATTGTTCCAATTCTTTGGTAGCCTATAGACATTTCTTAGGAAAGAAATGAACGATGACTAACCTGCAGGTAATAAACTGTTTTGTATTCAAGTACAGGTTTCTTGATGGCTCCTGGATTCCTCTGTAAGAACCTTGCCTATGTGTGGGTGTATGTATGGGGGGGTGGGGGTGATGATGGTGTGTGTTCGAGCGTGCTCGCATGAATGCGTGAAAATAGTTGCAGTACAAACCCAAGCCCAGAACAAAAAAATAGAATACATATATTCTTATTTAGCTAAAGACTGTAACTCGATGAAGTAAACTCAATTAATGTGCGCGGAACTTTGGTATTGTGAGATGTGTGGAAAAGTGAATATCTGGTGACTATTCAGTCTGGGCAGTCCTGTGTTTATGTGATTTATGTCATTTGCATTGTGTGATTTTAACCCAGGTTATAGGCCTATTTCTTTACCTAAAGATTAGTAGCATGTAAATCGACAACTAAAGGAAGTCAACCTTTATAGATATCCAAGCACTTCTAGTTCAGTGCTTCATTTGGCAGGACTAACGTACTGGATAGTACCACTAAGGTTGACTTTATTAATCTGGCTACAAGTTGAAGCTATTAGACTACTTAGTAAACCATTAACACAATGTTTACTATGGCGACGATGAAAAAAGATATTGGGTAGATTTCCCGAGAGAGCTGTCTGGCTTGACCTTGAGGTGGTTATAAAGATATTCTATGATCGTCTCAAGCTCCTTTCCCTTCCATGACTCAAAAAGGCGGCAGAAATGCTAAGCGCCATTGACCAGTCGTTAAAATAAAAGTTGTTGGTGTCGTATTCATCAAATATGCTCTTTTTTTTTTTTTTTTACCCGAGAAGCACTTAGTCCTTGATAGTTGGTGTCTGAAAGATGACAACGTAATGCATTCACACTAAAAGTCACATATTAAGGAAAGTCAGCAGTTTGCTGCAGAGAGAAAGGGCGAAATCCTGTGTCCTCTGGAGTGGCTGATGTGGCTTTAACAGGCGGATGAAGCACTGAGGGGTCCCTGAGGGCCAAGAGCGCTCCGAGTGAGAGCACAGCTCCCCAGCCCCCAAAGTGGCCGGAGTGACGGGAACTCAACTAGTCAACGATAGCCGACAATGTGTAAACATCGGTGAGCAAATGGGCAGCACATAAAGGGTGGCAAAGAACAGTGCGATTAAACATGCTGTGTGGTGACTGTTACATTATAGAGATATGCGTAAAATTAAACCTTTAAAGAGCTTGATCTCTCCAGGGCGCACCACAGGTCTCTTAATAGAGCGTAAGCCTATATGTCTAACATAGAGTCTAACAGTGATGATTAATTCTTCCTCCTCGCTTAAGCAAAACTCCCACGACATACAAGAACTTTTCAAGACATACTTCTTCGATTTAATTACACAACAGTGTACTGAACCACTAAGGCGCACGTTCAAGGGGTAGCATGCAATTTGTGCCAAGCGCAATGAGGATGCGGAACCAAAGATCCACGGCCAACACGCGGGCTCTTTGTTCTGTTAATTTAGAGGACAATTTACATAAATTAAGATCATCATATAAAATCTGTTACCTTTGTAATTGCAAGAAAGCCGTAGGTTGCCAGGTCCCGTTGGGTGGAAGGCTAAAGTTGCCTACTTGGGGAGAAAAAGCCGCATTTATCTTATTAAGCGCCTTAATGTAAATAGCTCGAGGAACATTTGCTCATAGATCAGGTTAAATGGTCCAGTGTAGCTGAAAGCATTGGAGACAGTGATGATGTTTAGTGTTTAAATTAGCCACTGTATTGGTGCAATGTTACAACAACGTTATAT
>JANCOA010000002.1:9495811-9507606 GCA_024363135.1 Leptodoras oyakawai | reverse complement strand
TCCTGCCCTTGCGCTCAGAGTTGCCGGCTGGGCCCCGGCTCCCCCGTGACCCTGTAACTGGGAATAAGCGGTACAGAAAATGACTGACTGACTGACTTATCTTTCACTCAGGCTTCTGTAGCAAGTAAACATCACCCTGTGGGCATGTATATTATCTCATCTCATCTCATCTCATGCTACTAATACTTATATTTAGTAGCATGTATAATAGTTTCTAGATATCTGACCATCACACCCACATGTGGGCCAATTTCCCCAAATTGTTGCCACAAAGTTGCAAGCATGCAACCGTGTACAATGTCTTTGTATATTCTAGCATTATCATTTCCCTTGACTGGAACTAAAGGGCCCAAACTGTTTCATCATGACAATACACCCCAGAGAGCTAGATAAAGACATAGCTTGCCAAAGTTGTTGTGGGAGAACCCAAGTGGACCAAGTGCTGACCTCAACTCCACTGAACACCTTTAGGATGAATTGGAACGTTGACTGTGCACATGGCCTTCTCTTCTCACCAGTGCCCAACCACAATAATGCTTTTGTTGCTGAATGGGCACAGATTCCTATGGCCATGCTCCAAAATCTAGTTGAAAGCCTTCCCAGGAGAGTGGAGGCTGTTACAACAGTAAGAGGAGTAACAACTCAATGTTAATGCCCAAGATTTTACGCACATGTGCACATATAATGAGCACATATACATAGGTGTGACAGTCAGAGACATACCTTCAACCATATAATGTATATCTGTCACAATTTGTCAATTTGTGACTGGGATAGTGTCATGCACTTAGGTGTTAATAAAACATTTGCGTTCTTCAAAACAATTATCTTTAACAGTCAGTGGGGAAAATATTGGTTTTAACTCAAATAGAAGTATTAGCAATCCATCTACACCCACAATAAAGCAGAATGAAACTCCAGCATACAAAATGACTGAGTGCATGAGGGCTTTCTTCAGAAATAAAAGGATTTCAAAAGAGACGAAACATGGCAAAATTAAATTGTCCCGATTTTATAAGTGCACTTTATTAGTGGCCAGCATTAAAATAATGGAACTGCATTCAGAACATTTCTATGGACTTAACCTTCAGAGCTTAAACTAAAAAACATCTTTACCCAACTTATGCCATTTCTGTGAGCTATTGAAACAAATCCTCTTTCATGTAGTAAAATGTGTAATCAGACTGTCAGTGAAACAGCAGACTTACCTCTGTATTGAAGTTCAGATCTTTTCATTCTCAGGACAAGTGTGCGTCTTAAGCCCAACTACTCATGTTCTCAGATTCAGGTGGGTAACAAATTAAAGGGACAACTGGTGGCCCTTTATGCTTTCATCTGCATTTTGTGTCCATATGCCAACTTAAAGAAAAAGGACGCTGCAAATGAACACAAAATTATTCTAACTGAGTACCTTCATCTTGTGATGAAACATTTTTGTCCTGATATAGAGTGACTTTTCCAGAATGACAACCAAGGGATTACATGAGATCATAACAAAGGTTTCATGAGTGTGAAAAAGTCACCTGAGCTGTAATGCAATTTACCACCCATGGGAGATTTTGGACCAACAGTGTGAGATGTATGAGGAAGTGTTCTTTATCATTATCAAAATTTACTGATAGAATATCTATTGGAAGAACAGATTTCATCCTTCCAGTAGACTTCCAGAGAGTCTATGCCAAGAAGCTGTGCTTATGGTGGTCTAACATCTTACAAAGACATTTAGTGTTTTTTTCCTTCATCAATAGACTGTTTGTTCATTTATATAACCATATAATATAAAAGCCTCCAATATAAACAAATGTAAAAAATATGAGTTCAAGCATTTAAAAAGAACATTTTCTCTACCAGTTATGATGATGGTAAAATTGAGCACTGAATATTATGCTTCTAGAACCAAATACACACTCAAAATTGATGAAGGTCAGTGTGCATGAAGAGTACAAATGAAAAAGGCAAATGGACAACAATAAACTAATGTAATAATTGAACATATCCTTTATATAAACAGTGTATATAAAGTGTTCCTTGGGATAAAGCCTTTTCAGTTTTCTAAACATTCTAGCATACAAATGAACAGTTGGTAGAAAATTAGAACCACATCACCTTCTACTGACTGGTCTAGGGTTAAGTCTTTATTCATATTAATATTATACATTATACAGTTATCTAGCTTTCCTACACACTGTTTAGATATTCTTTTCATGGAAGCCATATGTATATTTGCCAGATATTTTTATCCAAACTATTTTACAGGTGAACTCGTATTGATGAGTTAAGGCCCTTCGTCAAATGCCTAGTGGTTTTTCTCTGGAAGTCCTTAATCAAAAGTTTATTTTAAAAGAATACAATACTATTACTCCCCTATTTGTACCATGCACGTACTCACAAATCAGTGAGGCCCAGTGTATGTACTGTGCGTCTGTGCATGGGCCACATAACAGACAAGGAGGCTTGCGAGATCACTGGACCTTGAGACTGTTGTGACAGTGGAGACAAGAGCTCTCCACCAGTCTGACATCCATGACCCAGCCAAGTGCACATACTAAATGCTTCATGAACTGTTTAATCTCTGTTTAAGCTCTGCAAAGACTATTCCCGGTAAAATTTCTAAATTATGTCCTGAAATTGTAAAAAGTTGTGAATGAATTTTTGTCTGTATATTTCCCCAAGACAAACATTAATAATAGGAATTGTAATACCTTCTCCAAGGCATTCTGAAGTACAGCGTTTAAAACTTTCCAATTTCCTCTATCCAATCTTGAAAGCTGGTGTAGCTGTCATTTGCTTATTGGGTTGTAGTTTATTATGAGGTGGCTATTGCTCGCACAGGTCATGAGACCACACGGAGCAGGGCTAAGTGCAACCAGAACTCGAAAAGACACCTAAAAATCACATAAATCAAACAGAAATGATGAAGTTATAGCTTTACATTGGTCAAATTTTTCAAAATAAAAAAAGGTTACGTCGGAAGTCATTAGTGTGACAAGAGCGCCACCTTGCTTAACACAATACCACGATGAGCATTAACTTTCCATAATTGTAGAATACCGTTTAGTCAGAAATGTAGGTCATGGCACAATTTAGACATTCGACATTTGCACCAAAGCCATTTCTTTTTAATAAGCACTCAAAAAGATTCTCAAGAAGACTGTGGGATTAAAAAAAACAAAAACATCACAGTTAAATCCGTATTTTTAGATATGTGGACGATAACTCAAATACTGGGTAACTAATTCCACAGTCTCGCAAAAGAAATCATACAAATTCTAAAAGAGTAGAAGCAGTTTCGTCTTCTGTAAGCTACAAATGGAGTGAGGGGACACTCAGAAAAAGAGTAGCTAAACCATACCTTCTCTTGTCTCTGGGGTGCTACCGTTATCTTTTGTACCTTTGAAATGAATATTTCACCCGGAAATACGGATCTGGACCTTTTTTGGGATTTATGGTATTCATGCTAGATAATTGTATCGTCATTATCTTTTAGAATAAAGCTTTAAAAGGTAAGCTACACGTTGTTGCAACTTTCTACATACTACTAAAAATGTAGGCTAGAAAGTGTGCGCTTGAGGTTGTAAATCCAATGTACACTTTAATACCCTTTTTTCCCTGAGAGTGCACGAACCCGTAATAAGTTCCTTTGCCACTCTTGATTTTTTGTCTTAGAAATTGCAGCTGTGAGAACATGTAGAAGTTGAAGCCATCCTTAAGTCCACCGTGTCTGGATAAAGTGTAGGCTTGTGGTTTCGCGAGGCAATTGCGCCTCTCTGTGGCTCCACGCCGCTTCTGCGCTACGCGTCGCTGGCTGATTCCTCCCACATTTAAGGTCACTGGTCAGTGAGGACGCAGTCGCTGTGGGCTGGATTGCTTTTAACCTGTAAAGAATCATTCACTGTCAAACTGTAATAGTGCCATTTTAAAACATACCGAAAACTATTTAAAGCGTTTAGTGTATGCAAAGCAGCGTGCTGGACTGGATGATGGACCTTGATGAGGCGCTTGAGTGAGAGGATTCCTTGTGAAGGACTCTGTCGCCATCTCGTGGCTCTTCACAATTGCCATCTTTATTATCCTGTGCATGAAACTGTTCAGTATCTGGTTTGTGGCGGTGGGGTCAATGTAATCTGGATATTCGGCTAGGCAATAAAATAGTAGATTACTTCCTTTAAATAAAAGTCCCTCTTATTATGGCATTGAGACCGCTCGTTATTTGGAGATGTGCGCGATAAAAATGATTTATGTGGCCGTTCAAACGCTGGCGATTACTGAGATCCGATGAACTCATTTCCTGAAAAAATTTCATTTTTGAGGCATGAAATGGTATTATCCATGGGTTAGATAGAGCGCATTCATATTATTTGTTTGCCTTTTTTGGTCGAGAAGTTTCTCTGAGACTCTGTAACTGAAACGAATTTCAGATAAATACAGTATTTCTAAAGCGATGACACGGAGCTGGATTATTTTTCCATCACAGCGGCTGATGCAGTGGATGTGTGCTGCATGATGGATACTTATGGATAATGTTGGTTTGACACAAATTGCTCTTACATCTACATATAATCACAGAAAAAAAATAGTAGAATATTTTCTTTGACGCTAAATACAAAACGTTTGAGATGACGTTCTTTAATAAAAAAAAAAATACAGACATCACGATCAAGAAATAGACATTTTTGGTAGTGACGTTCCCTTACGATACCATCAAAAACATTATTAATAAATATCAGTGTAATATGAACGCGTAATGACCACTTGGTAAATTAGTAGCTTCTGGCAAAGTAACTTGTTTAGTAGCCAGATTTATTTAGTAAATTTTTAATCGGACATTCTGCGATTATTTGCGTGTTATCGAAAATCTCGGTCATAGCCTTGGTCATTAAGATGTAAAATAAGGCATAATATTTAAATGCACAGTCTCGTCGACATGCACAAAAAATTCTTTCCATAGTAGTAGAAAGTTCAGAAAACACCAGTGACATTGCCAGACTAAAGGCAGGACATAAAAAGCATTAAATTTGGTGTCTTAAATAGTTTGGTAGGAGTATCACCCATGACTTTGCAGGGCAGACAATAATCGTCCTCTTTCACTAGGCAGAAGAAATGACGGACAGGCTAAAAGGAATGAGAGAACTGTTGTGAGCAGTGCTATATCAAGGAAGAAGGACTCCCTGTTATCTGTGAATAGCTTTGCTTCTTTCCCGAATAGATATAGCACGAATTTTTAATTCGTTTTTCTTTGAGAGACAACAATGCTGTGTTTGAAAGCTGGACACAATTTGGGTTTTGTGAAGGATCCCTTTCTCCTCTCGTGGGCCCAGCTGTCCATATGGAAGAGAACGTGTACAACAAGGACCACAATGGCACCAACAGACAGGCTCACAAAAAAAGAAACAAGGATGTATCTCCCTGATTCGGGATGCACTGACCGACATAAAGAGACTGAATAGTACCAAGAAACTCCGACACACACACACACACGCACACGCACACACACACTTCAACAAAGAATACACTCCCCCTGTTAAAATGTACGCCTCTAACATCCACAACAACCGACCCAAGCCTTTGTGTTCTTTTTCTGTCGGGTACAGTATATTGTGTAACGATAGACTGCTCTGTCACTTTGGTTAACTGTGTCGACTATTGGATTAGCATGACTAGTTCTAGCATTATTTTACGTACTAATGGATCATTTGTGGTCCATTTCAATTTCAATGTGACAATTTCTACTAATATATAATGCTGCAAGTAGACCAATGTGTACCAGTCCATTGCATAAAGCAGACTATAAATCAGTGCATACATTTTGTCCATGAATCTCGCTGTGTAAAATGAGCGAACCTAAGCAAATCAGTACATGCGTAATACATATCTGAATTTGTTTAAGCTTTATATTTTGTAAATCGTATTTGGTAATGTAGGCAAACAAACTGCACTACACAGTTTAAAAAGATATCTGCAAGGCATTTTCTTAAAAAATAGACAACATATCTAACTTATTAGTAAAGTTTGGCCGTTCAGAAATGTCACCACGCGTTTAAAGTTTAATTTAGATAAAAAAAAACGTATGCTATATCAACAAGTCTGGTAATTCGGCGGGCAATAAAACTTGGTGCCCGCAGAATCCCTTCGTTAGGGGAAAAGGCTCTGGTCCCATGACACGGACTTCTGTAAATAATTAGCACCGTGTGTCAATCCACGAGTTTGTTTAATGATAGTGGGGTCGCTCTGACATCTGTTGTTATTTGCGGGGAAAACAATCCAAGTAGGATTTTTCTGTTGGGTATGCTAGCTACTTCAGATATTGAACAAGACAATAAATCCTCCGCGCAGACAGAAAGATTTGCGGAATATCTGTTTCTATCATGTATTTCTGGGCAATGTTTAATTACGCTCTCACGGGTTATCATAAAGCTAAACGGATTAAACAGATTTTTTTTATTCTTTCTGTGTTAAAAACAGGCACCACGATTTGGCTTATGTATTCAAATGGATTTAATATTGGACATAGTGCATATCAAACATGCAATACTACTTATACTTCTTAATTAGCCCACAGCACAAGCCACAATGTAGTACTAAAGTACTAGGCTATCTAAAGCGATTTCATTGGCTCAGTATAAAGTTTTAAAAGTAAAAGCAGAGTAACAGAATAAAGTGATTCAAGCATGATTTATTTTTCTTGTAAATGTGCCATTTCACCGCTCGGGTTGTGGAGTACCGCACAGAACAGAAGAGAGCTAGCGGATGAAAGGCTGCTTAACGGCTGAAGCCCTCTTATATTAAGTAAGTGGATTTTTACCCCATTTCACAAGTGACTTTAGCCTTCTTATTGATGAAGTGACTATACATATAAATTCAGAAAATGGAGGCAATTAATGCCCTTTCTGAAGGCAGAGCGGAACAAATTTATACATACCCATGCGACTTTGTTCGACAGTAGTCTTTCTATAAAAGACTCATGAAAACATTCCATAAAAAGGCAAGTGCGATCTTTTTTCGTTCGTTAAGGAGTCCTTCTACGAAAATAACGATGAAACTAAAAACAACAAGCAATTAATCCAGTCCGTCCTTCTGTCAAAAACCAGACGCAATCCAAAGCGAAATTTCTGAAACACAGGATTTTATTAAAAGTCTTATAAAAATTGGGGTATCCTATTATTCATCACCGCTCTTTGCAACGGCTGTCAACATTTTATAGAGATATTTATCGATAACTGTTGATCCATTTTTTCCACCTCCCTGGGAATATATCTATGTTTTCATAACTAGGTGAGCGCCCAAATATATCTGCATTGTATACACTTACCACAGATATTTACAAAGAAATGAAACCAAATAAAATAAGCTAAAAGTTGCCAATGTTTTATTCATGGCCATAAATATTTTGGGTCCATCGTAAAACCTAGAAATAAAATTTTCTATAATTATAAAGTGGTCTTGTACGTGCTTATAACACGAGGGACAAAAAGGAAAACATTTCTACAACACACAATAATATTTTACAAAAATTCACAAGAGCTTCAACATTCTCGGATCTGGGAGAAAGAGCTGGACCCGGTTTTCTGAACGAAAACAAATGTAAACACGGCGCACACATCAGCCCCGAAAATAAAACGGCGAGAATGGGTCGAGCTGCGCAAACCAGTCTTTTCTTTATTTTCGTTGGAAAATAAAAAAAACTCTCTAACGAGGTCTCTGAAACGCAGCCCTGTCCAAAAAAATCTCTACTGCTTCACCAGGTCCACTGTTGCGTTTGCACCAAGTGCGCCGTGGGGAAGTGCGGCGTGGCGGCGGCGCTGTAATGCGCGTTATACTGCATGTGCTGCAGAGACTGAGCGCTGTAGGCAGAGAACGGAATGCTCGCCTGAAACGTGGCCGCCAGGTCCTGAGTTTTTAGCGCGTGGCACGGTTTGCCGTCCCTGACTAACACGGGCACGGCCACGCGCCGCGGGGAGGGAAGGTGGCTCACTTCCATACCTTTCTCCGCGCGGGCTCGCTTCATCTTGTAGCGATGGTTCTGAAACCAGATCTTCACTTGAGTGGGCGTGAGACGGATCAGGCTGGCCAGGTGCTCTCGCTCGGGGGCTGAGAGGTAGCGCTGCTGTCGGAAACGCCGCTCCAGCTCATACGTCTGCGCTTTGGAGAACAGCACTCGCCGCTTGCGCTTCTTCCCGGAGTCGCTGCCGCTGCTCGAAGTTTCTTTGTCGTTGTCGGGTGACTCGTCTGCCGACGGCTCGGGAGATTTAGCGGACGAGTCCTGAGAGGTTGCAGATAGACCGTGCACTGTGAAGAAATATGAACAGTCAGTATAAGATTTACATATGAATATATAAGATACCACAAAATGACCAAGTATCCCAACATTTCAGAACACATGAAAACAAAAAATAATTATATTATATTTACGATTTAATTCAAAATGCCTCTCTCAGAGGAATAGCTAGCAATAACAATAGTTTGCTGTATAAGAGATTACACTTTCTTGCGCAAATTATGTTGCTAAAATAAAAATTAGTCATGACTATAAGGTCCAATTAACTATACAGAAAGCTAAAGTATTTTATATACAATACTAGTTCGTTTGCAAATAGATACAAAGTAATTGCATTTTTAGTCATCACTGCGACAGAAGTATGAGTTAAATCTATGCACAAATTAAAGCGAGTTCGCAGCACAGCGGAGGATGACGCCATACGACAAGTGCAACAGTAAACATGGGTAGAGAAAATAACACACATGCTATAGGAATCTTACCAAAAATCCGATACTACATGTTATACGTTTAAAAGCGGGTCGAAAAAGGCCTATTAAAGCTGCAAAGTTGGGAGTCTTGAACAGTACTTACATGAGTACTGAATGGTGTCGGTAGTTGCAAGCCACCTGGTGTATGGATTGTCAGTGTTATCGTAAAATGGGTTCTTTAAAGGCAGGTTTTGGACATTATCTATCGGGCTTTGCACCAGCACGCCAGGTGTTTTAGTCGACTCCGAGCCCTCCGTATCCTCCTCAGTGCCAGTGATAGATCCTTCTTCATCGTTTGTATCAGGGAGGTCCAAAATGTCCTTCACCGAAAAACCCGTCTTTGTGTTGGTCAACGACATGTTCTGGGACGGCAGATGCAGTTAATGCTGGAAAGTTGCTGCACCACTTTGGCAATCCGCTGTTTAAAGGGAAAGAATCACAAATGCACAAGCGATGTTTGGTGAACGCAGAGGATCAATGCAGAGAATCAGCACGAAGCACAGTGAAGGCGACTCATGGGGCTCGGTCGGTACGCATTGCCTGAAAAAGTAGCGGAGGAATCAGTTCTGTAAGTCCAGGAAGAGCGGCACAGAGAGTGAAGAGCTATCGCTGCTTCATAGATATCGCGCTACGGCTGGGTGTTAGGGGGGAAATAAGCCATTACCGGACTGATCAGTCCATATAAGGTTGGACTCAACACATGAACCTGCAGTGAAAAAGCATTAAAAACGCAAAAGGTTGGCCACGTGTGGGCGGGTCTTGGGAGTCAAGTGGATGAAGACAGTGTTTGCCGATGTGAAATTGTGGGTTTTGGGGAGATCCGAGCCTATACCATTGGTGCTTCACAACATGATGAGTGGTATAACGTGTCAATTAATTACAAAGATGGGGAGGGCCTTTTTACACCCTATTTACATACAAAGGACCTCCAAGTAGCTTTATACACGGCACAGAGCAACTTGAAAGCGCGCTTTAGCAAAGCATCCATGAAAAAAAAAACGTTTGAGCAAAAATTCAAATATATTCATGTATTATATATCGAAAACATTGAACAATAAATGTTTGTTTTTGCACACTTTTTTTGCACACTTTTCTGCATATATTGGCGTTTATTTCAATACTCATACTATCTCAGTTGGCAAAAAGGATAATTTATGTAAACCTTCTAGGTCAATATTTTAGTTCAGGATTAAGATGAAGAGCTTTCACTAGACATGATTAAGTCATCAAATACCACAGCAGTAGAAACACATTTTTATAACAACAACAACAACAACAACAACAACAACAATAATAATAATAATAATAATAATAATTTTGTTGACAGTGATTGATTACCGTCTCAGAGATGATAATGCTTTTAGTGAGTTATTATCTTAATGAAATGACTCCGAATTCTTATAACATACTCTTTGCAATCTAAAGTCTCTCCGCAGCAATAAAAGGCAAATTTAAGATTGAATTATTACGTTTTTTTTCTTTTTCCCCTCTCTGCATTCTGCTCCACGCAAATACAGAACAGGCAAATTGTTCCTCTTTTCTCCCCTTTATTACGCTTCACTCTTACTGGTTCTTTTCGTTGCCCTAGCTTTCAGAAAAGCAAAGCATTATTGTTGATCGGTGTCTTTTCCTCTCGGTCTTTACCCCTCCCGTCTCTCTTTTCTTTTTGCCTGTGTGCCTCCTATCTCGTATGTGATGTGGGTGACAATGTTGCACGTTTTGAGCCAGTTCTCTGCTCATCCTGGGTGGTCGAGCCCGGGCAAACACAAATACAAACCGATTGCTAAGCTGCAGACAATGGAGGAAATGTAGACAAATGTCCGGCTCCTGTTGGAAGCCTTTGTCCGGCCGCAGTTTTTGCATTTATTTAAGGACCAAAATAATAGATGATTGACGCCCGTGTACAATACATTCTAACTGTTTGGAATAAATCTGAGGTTGTTCCTAGTTGTCATGGCATTCAACTGCATTCAGTGAACTATCTCTTCATTCATTTGAGCCCCTTCGCGATATTAAAGAAAGTCCTTAATTTTTCCCTTTCTCTCCACCGCCCCCAACACACACGTACATAAATGCACGGTTAATAAATAAATAAATAAATAAATAATAATAATAATAATAATAATAATAATAATAATAATAATACACATAATATACACATATAGATCAACTTGAAATCTCCCAGCACATGTTCCAATATGCATAATTTTACGTATTTATCGTATCTAGCGTATTCTGTTTGTCCTATAATCAGTTACCTGGAATGTAAATGCTTCACCAGAGTTTTGCTTAGAATTAATCATGCAGCGACATATGCAGGACAATGGCAGCATTGAACTGGCCGGGCCTGGAGCAAAGTCTAACACTAAGCGCTTTTGCAAGGTCATTCTCAGCACTGTCGCCGGAGTAAAGACACACTGGCATACACACGCACCGTGCTTGGTAAAAAAAAATAAGATTACGCTTAGAAATGAACCTAGCTGACAATAAACTTCACAGAATCAAACACCTACAGAACGCTGCCGTTTTTACTTCAGTAACTTGTCCTTTTATGATTCCATGAGATTTGCCCGGGATGAATTATATGCAAAAGATACGATGCGATTAATAACTCTAACACCAGATTATTTCCGTAGCAGTCTTGCGTCACGTACACTGCGCGCTCTAACGGATGACGGAAGCAGCGGTCGTGCGCGGGGTGCGGCCACTCTTATTTAAACAACTCGAGCGAGGAGGAGTTAGGCAAGTAGAAGTAAATGTGCACAGGCTAAGTGGCCATACTTCACTTGAAGAGCCATGCCTCGTGTTTACCTGTTTACATTTACAGGTATAGCTCTGGGAACACACTCCCGCAAAGCATGCCGCAATTTAGCTGATTTGTTCGACTCGTGTAAATCCTGATGAGTGCTTTCAACAATGTTTACATCGCTTAGCGCTCTCTACACTGGTCTGCTGTCTCCAACTAAACAACAAAAGAGAGCAACATACATGAAATAGAAAAAAATATATATAAAATATATAATATACAAATTTTATATATGATTCCATAT
>JANCOA010000002.1:9375730-9387864 GCA_024363135.1 Leptodoras oyakawai | reverse complement strand
ACCCGGGGATCGAACCCGGGTCCTTCTTGCTGTGAGGCGACAGCGCTATCCACTGCGCCACCGTGCCGCCCACAGGACATACAGAGGATTGAAATTGCTTTACTCTCAGACCCATGGTGCAGCAATAAACATTAAATAATCACTAAGCATAAAATATATGACTAACCTACACTAATCGTTAAGATATAAAATATTAATAAAGGTTCCTGATATTGACATAAAAAATAAAATGACATAGGTACCTAACAGATTAAAGTCTATGTGTTTGGTTAGTGCATTTATAAACAGTAGTGCAGATTGGATGAGCTTATAGCCTGTCTAAAGTGTTTTGTGCATAACCAGTTCTCAGCACAGGAGGAGAGTAAAATATTTTAAATCTGTGTGCTGTAGACTGAAAATCATAGTTCAGCTCCATAAAAGATGTTTTAATCTAGGACTGGTCTAGTCCATGTCAAGTCATTAACACTTGTAAAAAATCTCAAATCCATAAATGTATGCAACTGTGATCTATAACCATGGCTCAGGCTATAGTCATGGAAGTATGTAGTTAGTAGGTGTGTTTGGTTACAGCAGTGAAAATCATAACTCACCTTTGTTAAAGTGGTTTTGTATATAATTATATGCATGCATGTGACTGGTCATTTGAATCAATTAACTCTAGTGTCTAATTAATCCAGACATCAATAACCCAAGGATAAATATTAATTAATCAACTGGAACCTAATGAAAATTTTCATTCATTCATTTCATTTTCTGTACCGCTTATTCCCAGTTACGGGGTCACGGGGGAGCCGGTGCCCAGCCGAAATTTCCCAGGTCGCCCCACCCGGGGATCGAACCCGGGTCCTTCTTGCTGTGAGGCGACGGTGCTATCGACTGCGCCACCGTGCCGCCCCCTAATGAAAATATACAATTTATTCTGAAAGTAGAAAGTTCAGAAATAAAAAAGACTCTCTTGCTTCATGGCTCCAAAATGTTTAAGTGTCTCTAGTCTATGGGATGAGCCTGGGTTAATGTCATTCCTTAGTTTTCCTGCCTCATACCAGTGTTCTCAGACTCTGGGTCCACCAGTAACATGGTTACTAAAGATGAATGAAAGAAATGAGTGAATTAATGAATGGATGAATGAATGTTGAAATGAATGAATGGTCTTTAGGATGAATGCCTGAAGATAGATATTCATTGGTTCATTCAATTTCAGTTTTACTTTTCTTTTTAACTTGCCTATTATATTTTATTTGGTCATGATACACTTGAGTGACACATTTTGTCGTAACGTATTTATGTATAATATACACACTGCATATAGTTATAGAAAGTGTATTACATAGCCATCAAAGAACCCTATATTCTGAGTATGTATATTATTATAGAAGCCTTTTAATACAGTTAGGATTTTTACTATTCCCTCCAGCATAATCTTTTTGTAGGTGTAGAGGCAGACAAAAGAGCTAAAGGTTCATGTGTAGTCTGCCTTCTTAGGAAACACTTGTGCTTTTTTACATAACATTTTTGTTTCCCACATCAAAAGGAGCTATTGAAGACAGAACTGTTTTTCTGTCTTTTCATAGCCTAGCTTATCATTGCTAACTCATTTTGATTAGCTCAGTTTCAGCTCACAATAGCCAGAAATGGAGCAACACAATACTCTAGCAACAAAGCTGATGCCTCGAGTCCTTTTGGAGCGGTTTGCCGTGAAGCTTTTTTCTGCACAGAACACCCTACAGCGCTAATCCTGTGATGAGTCTCTATAGCTTTGCTTTTTGTCTGCATGCCCTTGTATTCATCAGTGGATCACTTATAATTATCCTGCATTTGAATTCTGGGTTAAGCTTTTATACATTACAGTGATGACTGTGTGAAGAGGAACTAAGGACAAACATAACATGAATACTTCTTGCTGAAATGTTGTCATATGTCTAGGCTTTAATGTATTTTGATTTCATCAGTTTGAAGTCTATGATATTTTCAGTGAGAATCTTTCTAGTAACTGTGATTCCATATAGTGATGATTTAGCTCCATTAAGTACATGGTGTTGTATTAAAATATGCAAAACTATTCATTCCAGGCAGTGTGCGCTATCCCTTTTTAGTCTTAAAGCAGTATGTTGTCAGAGTTTGCATTCAGGTTTTACACCTACCCTTCAGAACTCCTTCATTGGTTTCTAGAGTAAAGCTAACAAAGGTGTGTGTTCACAAGTATTGACAGTGATGTGTACACACATATACACACAGGCATGAAATCTGTTGTTTGATTGAGGTTTTAGAATGTAGTATTTTTATTTGTAGTACATTTTATTTGCCTCAGCTGGATTCCCCCTATCTCCTTCACACCAATTCTCTCCTTGACAATTTAATATTCCCTTCTGATTAAGTGTTTGCTTAATCAGGCTTTATTATTGTTGCGTTCATAATCAAACCTCAACTCCTCGATTGCTAGCAATTAACTGTAAGGCAGTCGGAGCACAAACATTAATATCAGAACAATAAAAGACCGTCTGTCTGATCTGCAGCACAGCACACAGAAAATTAGAAACTGAATGAGGTGTTTTCATATTGCAGTCTTTCCATTTCCTTGTTTTTACAAGAGGGGATGCGTGTATTGCAGCTTTTGTTCTTGTTATCACTTCCGTCATTTCTGTGTCAGACAGAGAGGGTTTCTGCGATAGGGCCTTCATATCAACTGATTGCATTATCAAGAAAAGGTCCAGTTCCCATTAGCGCACTGAACATGTAGCCATGATTGACATTGAAAATGCTGAGGTTAAATGGTTCTTAACACCTTTCCCTCAGGACTTGTTAACATTGTGTTTAGCATGATTGAGAATGATTGAGAACAGCTCATTATTTACAGTCAGGCAGCCTCAGCAAAATTGATTAGCAGTTGCATGTGACATGAGAACAAGATCATTCAGCACAGTGAAATATACAGGTATAAATTAAAGCATATATTATTAGGTTTTATTATACAAGTAAAAAGCAGTTGTGCTTTCATTTAGACTAAATTTGTTTCTGTTCTATAAGGATGCCCCAGCTAGAATGCAATAAACAGGTAGACATTTTTTTCCGATGTGGAACATATAGGAAGATATGGAGGAGCACATTGGACTTGATCTGTTGGCGTAGGCGGCTGTTTGTGGAGCTTGGCATGGCTGCGTGTGTTTGTGGTTGTCCCTGACAGCGCAGGCGACTCCAACCCAAACACAGCACCTGTGTTTGCTCTAGTGCTCACCCCCAATCTCCTCCACGCAGGTCACATGGCCGCCAGATAGCCTCGGTACCATGGGAATACAAAAGCAGGGGCTTTTAGTGCCGTTAATTATTAACATCAAACTTCCTTTTGTCCCCCCTCAGCTCCGCAGACGCGAATGTTATCTTTCATATGCGGCCAGGTCGGACGTGACTGTTGAGTCGCAGGTGAAGGTGATGTGAGGATGATTGGAAAGTTAGCACTTCCAGCAAGGTTTGAAGGACAAGGGCTGTAACTGATGAACGTTTGCAAATTGATCCATACCTATAAGGAAAAGCACTTTAATTTTATTATCAAATTCCTCAGTCTCATTTTTATATACATGGAAGTAACACTGATGGCATGATCACAGATTTGCATTTGAATTACCACAATGTCATTCTTTCCCAAAGTATATCCTGCCTTTCCACACTTGTCTTTTTGGTGTAGTTATTTAAATATCAAATACCTAATATGGGAATTTTTCTCCCTGTTAACAAAATGGAGCCATGGTGGCCGTGATTATTTAAAAAGATTAATAAGTCATTGGAACCACACACATATTTTTGTATCTTAAGGGTATTGGTAATCCAGTCACCACACCCTGTCCAAACTTGCCAGTTTTTCCTAATAGTACATCCCAATTCACATGTATTTTAACTGCTTATTAATTTAATATATTATCAGTCTTAAAAGATCTGAAGAGTGAAAGTGTTACTGAGCATTGCTTATCTAAAGATACATCAGAAGACATAGGTGAGATTCAGGAAAATGTGGCAAGGACACATGCTGTTGGCTGTAGATTGTCTCACAGGTTTAATAAAAATTGTATCAAGCAGACATCTTATATGCACATGCATAAACATGACTTACAATTTGAAATGTATGTTTGTCCTTTTTTATCGCTTCACTGAATATAGAAATTGTATATAGAAAAGATCCACTTCAGAAGAAATTATAGATCTACACAGAGCTTGTTTGTTGATTAACCAAGGATTCTGCTGATAAGTGCCTGGAAATCGACCCAAATCACCAGTTGAACCTTGCAATCGACAGCCTCTCCTATGAACCACCCATACACACAGATGCATTAACACACAGAATATTCCTGTCAGAAAAATAAAAAGTGGATTAAAGGAAAAGCATAGATTCTGAGCCACAGCC
This sequence comes from Leptodoras oyakawai, assembly GCA_024363135.1. Lineage (NCBI taxonomy): Eukaryota > Metazoa > Chordata > Actinopteri > Siluriformes > Doradidae > Leptodoras > Leptodoras oyakawai. The sequence goes on along the minus strand of JANCOA010000002.1, from coordinate 9,383,471 downwards.
AATGGAGAAATAAACAGGGTTGATCCATTGAGTCAGAGCAGGCCCTAACAACGGTGAAGCTTAGACAAAGGTGCCTGTTTGCCAGCAGTAGGTAGAAGATGGATGGCTGGTTAAACATTGCAGTCATACCTGGAAGGTGCCATGGGCCGGTCAATGAGGCCAACTGAGGGGACATTGTGTGGCTGTCACATGCTCCCATAGCTCTTATCTTTGTTCTGTTCTCTCTTAAAAAAAAGAAAAAGAAAAGTTTTGGGGAGTCAGAGTAGACTATTAAGCCCTGTCTTTATTAACTCTGAGGCTGTGTGTGTATATAAGTCCTCCTGAGACCAAACCACAGACTTGCTTTGAGGTAATAATGTTATTGCTTTAAATGGTATAAAGTGAAAATTTAGGTCTCATTTTCTGACTATTTCTCAGGCTGTTTTTAATATCTTTTAATTTATTGAGTATTCTGATCTATTGGCATTTTTGATGCATTAACATATTATAACTGTCATTCAGTTCATTCATGTTATTCAAAGGCTTGCTTCAGCTCCCTTGTGGGAATTTGCATGAGGAAACCACTTTTCCTATTAAATCTGGCTCAGTTAGTTACCATTTACACATACACTTGTATTTGCATACATGAGCATAGGCTCATGCATTGCATATAAAACTTTGTGCTGGTAAGCAATTATTCAATATGCACAACATGTTAAGATTCTTGCAAAATCAGGCCTTTTTCAGTTTTGATCTGCACCAGCCTATCCTTCTAATAGCAGGTTTGTTTTTACATGCAGTTGTAATTGTGGAGTTGTGTATTACTCAACATGAGCTGACGCAACATGCCTGTGATACAACGAGATAAAGATGTGTTGAAAATGTTTCTGTGATCATTTGGTACAAATTGTGAGCAAAAGAATATTTTGTTTAAAATGAAAACATGACTTGTAACAATGTTGAAGCTGCTTATTTGTCTTGTAAAGGACAATGTAAATGAAGAGCAATGTCTGTTGCTATACTGTTAGTAAAATGATCATGTTTATATACTATACGCAACATGCACATAGCTCGGGATGCATTTATGTATTTGTAAAAATAAATAAATAAATAATAATGCAGTCAAATGAAATGGAAGAGACCTGCAGGCTCATGTCTCCCCACCCTTCCACTGTATAGCTTTGTAATTGCACCCTTGAATGAGACACTAATCCCCAAGAATGAAAGGAAGCTATAACATGAAAGTTGGAAAACTCTTTAGTGCCAAGGAAAATCATTCCCTCATCATTCTTTGCAAAACCTTCATGAAAGGATTCTGCCTCACACTAGATGTTTTTTCTCCTACAGAAACAACACCTAAATAGTTCTACCTGGAGCTTGTCCTATAGGAAGATGGATTTCTTGGCATTTTAGTGTTTAACCCATAGGTCATAGCTCTTTCAGTGTATCTTTATGCATTACAATAAGAAACTTGGATGAGTAAATAATTGAAAATACAGCCCATGACTTATTTGAATAAATCTTCCTAACTGAATTTTAAAGTGAATGCAGTGCTTATTTCATCTCTGTAGCAGTGAGAAGGTTGTTTTTATTGCTTCAGCAGCATGTGAAAGCTCTATACCATTCAGGATGTGTTTATTCATGTGTGTTCTCAGAGCAATATCAACATTGTTCCGGTTCTTGCTAATCACCAATCTTTTGTGCGTTTCATCTTATATGACTTGGTTATTCCTTTTCATTTCTGAGTGCTAGAGCTTTGTGTCATGTCTCAGCGATCATCAATTACACAGTGTTGGCAACTTAAAGGAGTGCTGAAAAGCCATGAACAGAGCTTTACTTTAGCATCAGTGAAGCGTTATGCAAAACTATCCCACACACATGTTCATGCCCTCACCCCCACCTACACATGCACAAATGGACTTGCATTTACAGGTAAAACAAGCATATAAAACTACATTATACACAGGACTGATTTCCTCTTTGTTTTGACATGTTGCTTGCATTCTGCATCATTACCTTTTTTTCTTTTTTTTCAGTATCACCACAGAACTATAGTTCTCCTTCTATGAGACTCCCTCTTTGAAACATGATAAGAATATAATAGGCCATTATCATACTTGGGAAATCAGTCCTCCCACTGTGACGTAAATCCCTAACACTAATCCAGCTTTCTCACTGCCACTATGTTAATGTTCCCTGTATTAGACCCTCTGTGTTTTGACTTCCCACTTCATGCATTTGACAAAGCTGTGAAATTAGTGATGAGAATATGGACTGGAATAACTAGGTTTGCCAGATTTTTGCAAATAACTCTATGCATTTCTTCTTTACAGTGCATAAAGCTGAGCAGGTTTTTGCCTTGTGATGTAAATCTTCTTCTTTTTCTCCTTCTTTAATTTTTTTTCACTCACCATATTTTTTTGCCAATTATATAATTTACTAAACTTCAACAATTCAAACTTGGTGTGGTTGTAGCACCACATGTCTAATATGGAATATAAACTAATCAGCTGTAGCATTAAAACCACTGACAAGGGAAGTGAATAATGTTCATTATCTCATTAAAATGGCACCTGGGTGGGATATATTAGGTAACAAATGAACAGTCAGTTCTCAAAATTGATGTATTTGAAGCAGGAAAAATAGGCATGTGTAAGGATCTGAGCAAGTCACAGGCCACATTGTGATGGCTGGATGACTGGGTCAGAGCATCTCCAAAACAACAGGTCTATTGGGGTTTTCAGTGGGGTATGCAGTGGTTAGTGCCTACCAATACCAGTCCAATGAATGACAACCAGTGAACTAGTGACAGGGTCATTAGTGCCCATGGCTCATTGATTCACATGGGGAGCAAAGGCTAGAAGAGGTACTGTACTAGCTACTGTAGCCCAAATTACTGAGAAAATGAATTTTGGCTGTGATAGAAAGGTTTCAGACTACACAGACCATCACAGCCTGCTGTTTGTGGGGCTTCATAGTGGCAGACTGGTTAGCATGCCCATGCTGACCTCTGCCCACCTCTGAAAGCACCTACAATAGGCATGTAAGTATCAGCACTGCACTATAGAGCAATGGAAGAAGAAGTCTGGTCTGATTAATATTTTTTATATCATGTGGATGACTGGGTGTGTGTGATTTGCTTACCAAGGTGATGGAGGCAGTATGATGTGCTGGACAATGTTCTGCTGAAAGCTCTGTGTCCTGGCATTTATGTAGATGTTACTTTGACATGTACCACCTACGTAAACATTGTTGCAGGCCAAATTCACCCCTTTATGGCAACAGCATTCCCTAATGGCAGTGCCCTCTAATGCTCCCTATCTCAATCCAATCAAGCATCTGTGGGATGTGCTGGACAGAAACATCTGATTCATTGAGGCCCCAGCTCACAGCTCTCAGGAATTAAAGGATGTCTGGGTGCCAGATACCACAGCATGCATTCAGAGGTCTTGTGGGGTCCATGTCTCTGCACGGGTACACAGAGGACCTACACAATATGGACAGGTGGTTTTAATGTAATGGCAGATCATTGTAAGGCTTGTGTCCCTAGGTGTGAATTGCTCTTTCTTGCTAGCATCCCCTTGCTAACATCCACATTACCCTAGCTCATTATGATTGATTGGTGAAGTAGTGCCTCCTAGTAAATAATGGTCAAAGCAAAATTCTAGCACTCCAATAGCCAAGATTGGTGATGTAATGGCTCAAAGGTCACAAAATTACATCATCCCACAATCACTACTAAATTGTTTAGATTCATACCAAATTTTTTTAATAGGGGCACTTTTCATAACATTTTGTCAGTGAGGACTTTGTAGCTGACACATTTCAATATCACAAGAACTGCTTAAGCAACAATTATGCAATTTGGTATGCTTAGTTTAAATTCTGTAAAAAATGATTTCACTCACTTTGTGCAGCATTTTTTTACATCTCTATGGAGTATGTCTACTTCTATTTTGAGGGTCTGTTAGTTTTTTTAGCAGCATTTACCCATGAAAAGAAATTCATTATTAAATATTAAATATCAAAGAAATAATATTTCCACAACACAGTTTTATGAAATAATCACTAAAGCATGCCTTTACCTGATTGTGATTGGTTCATAATACTCTTAAATAAAATATTAATTCATAATAAAATATCAATCTTTAAAGACAGAGTAACCCAATTGCATTGGCCATCATGAGTTATTTTATTTTTTATTGTAATATTAATTTAACATTTAATTTTCAGTTCAGAAAATGATCTCACCAAAGAAATTGAATTACAAAATAACAAAGCAAAGTGTTTGCAGCAGTATAGAAGTGGCATCATCAGTGGAATAAGTAGTAGATTAACAGTGAAGAAGTAGAAATAATAATTGTGGTGGCAGTAATTATAGCCTGTAGATGTTGCAGTGCTTATCATATTAATATAAGACGCACTGTATACAAACAGGTGATGGATAGTGCTGTCTTAAGCACCTCTGACAGACTTTCTCTGAGGGTAGTCGCACAGAGATATCAGAATCTTAAGGTTTCTGATATTTAATATTATTTCTTTGTGAGCCCCTGTGACCTTGTGGTTATGGAGTTTTACTCACTTGACTAGTTTGCACTTTTGTGGTCACAGATGGCTCTGGAATCCTAGATGAATCTGGCAAATGGGATAGTTTGGGTTGTCAGCTTGATTTCCAAAGCTGATGTTGTAATCTTTTTTGGGTGGTGCTCTCTGTTTAAAACCCCTGTTTTGAGAATAATACAAGCTTAGGCAATTTTCTTTCACTCACTCTACTCCTTTTTTTTCCAAAGGGTAATTTCTTTTTGGTAATTGCTTAAATAGAATGGTTCAAAATGCAGCTGATTTAATGAGATAGGTAGCATATATTAGCTTGATGCACACGCACACACACACACACACACACTATATATATGTATGTTCTTAAGTGAAAGGCGAAGACTTGAGGTATTATCCCCCTGTAGTCTTGACCTTGCTTGCTTTCTTGGTCTTTCGTCCCTAAATGTCTGCACATGCAAAGGTGAAGCCAGATCATGGAGATACATGGGTGATATGATGCACACTTATGGAATAACAAAATGATGAAAAGCCACCTAAAAGCAGATAAATGGCTATACAGTATGGAGTACAATAGGAATTAAACTCATGAGGCAGCTGGACTCTTATCTGAACGAAACCCAGCAACAAAGGAGTGCTAAGACTAAGAGGCTTGATGCATGGGAAAGCCATGGGCCAGCCATTGTGACTGCCCTTCTGCTGAGCAAATAGTCCAAACTGTTCATTCCCCGTCTTCCATTCTCTCGCCGCCACATTGTTTGTGTCCTTGCATTTCATTCAGCAAGGAAGATTGCTCTCAGGCCCAGTGAGCAAACAGTCCAGAAAAGAGCCGGCTATCTTCTCCTGTTCCCAGGAGAACTAGCATTTTGATTTGGGCTCCAAGCTGTCAGAGGATTGGAGAGTTGATGTCAGGGTGCCTGAATTAATTGCTTTAAGCCAAGGAGGGGCTAACTGCGTTTATCACCAACTGCTCACTAAAATGCGTTGTAGCAGTTAGAACTCTCTTCTAGATGCTGGCTTTCTGCTTGTCAGATATCTTGTAATTGATGTACAGTGTTCGTCTTTTGGGGGTTTTTGTTTTGTTTTGTTTTTTTTAAGATTACCTTTAGTGAGGCCTGCAGTCATGTATTGATGGGATGGAACAAAATCCATACATATGTTCACTGCTTTGTTTGCTCCATCATTGTGAATTGATCTGACTTATAGCTGTATAACAGAAATATTGCACAACTACGCAATGTGCAAGATGATTCATCTAATGATCTCAGGAAGCTCATAGCCTTCTATCTATATTTTATGAATATTTGGGTGTTTATTTGTATGTTATTATGTATGTATTTATTTATTTATTTTGCTATTTATATATATAATATAAAAAATAATAATTAATAATCATAGAGGCAATAATCCTCATTGCTTTTGCATTTAATGACTCAGGTAGAAATGGTACATAAAAAATAGGTTATGTGTACTAATTTGTTGTGCAGAATAATAACTATCAATTTTAGGAAAACTAAGACATTTATTATTTGTGAAGTAATTCTTACAACATTAAACAAAAAAAACATAAAATTGCAAATTTATTTCAGCATTTCCAAATAAAGTGCCACCATGAGAGCTCTCATTCATACTGTACGTCCAAGTAATACTTGCCTGTAATATCCCTTGATATTTAATTCTCACAAAATATACATTCCAAACTCTTCTGAGTGCCAGTGGAGCATTTGCATTTTAAAAACATGGGGGGATTTTAACCACACCATCATGGTAGCCAGGTATTTAAAACACCTACTTCTTTTCAAATGCTCTTCTCATAAGCAAACCCTATGTTGTAATTAATCTTTCCCCTGGTCTAAATCATCTGCACCGCTCAAAAGGATTCATCATGTTGGACTAGTGTCTAATAATGCACAGCTTTGCATGTGCAGATGACTTATTTGCATTGGTATAGTAACAGAACAGTCTTTGGGATAAGTGACCTTAATAGTGGTTTGGTCCGCTTAAGCCCCAGATACACAGTTATGGTAATGGTTGGTAAGCCTAAACTGAACAGTACCTCAAATGTTGAGCTATACTTTGCCTTTTTTTCTAGCAGAACTGTAAACAGTGTTTTTATTTGCATAACTGTTCCTAACTCCAGTGTGAACCTGTTCATATAATGTTCTAAATTATATTTCAGTGGCAGATGCTCTGAATAATAACAATTTAGGCATGTTAAACATGTATATGTCATTTTACACAGTACAGTCCTTGACAGATTCTGTTGTATGTCTATGCTGGGGGTCTTTCTTTTGTAAATCACTGATGATAAATCTACTTCCTCAACAATACTACCTACACTTAATCTCAAAGAAAATTGAATTAGTCTGGCCACTATGTCACTGTCGGGGTAAGCAGCCGTGGGTTAAATTGTCTGTGTCTAGGGAGCACTACCCTGTAGTATCAAGAAGTAATCTCATCTGTGGGCTTTTAACAGTGCTTTATTCACACATTAATCTCAGCATGACAAATGATTTGTACCGTCTATATTGGATTGCATTTGTGAGTGAAAGGAATATAGAGGAAGCGGTAGGGCTCTTTTATTACAGCATCTCTTTCAGTTGGGCACTTGGGCACATTTTGGAAGTCTAAATGCAATTATTCTGTTGTTATTTCATATTGATTTGGGTAAAGGAGATATACTATATATTCTAGTATGGTTAATCGCTCTGATTCTAAGAAAGGGGTGTAGACTTGTTTTGATCATCATGCATCTGCCCAGTTCTATCTTGAAGAAATAGGTACTCATAAATATTGCATAGATATTCCTGCCATGGTCTCAACTACAAGATCTTTGCTGTCCTAGAAAATGCTGGAATCACCTCAGTGACACACCCGTCTCACATACAATAAAGTGGACAAGCTCTATCTCAGCATAACCTATTGCATCTACATTTCTGCATTACAAACACATGCAGGACAAAAATTTGATTTGCTTTTGTTATTCAGCAAATCACACTGGGGCATCTGGGCTTGTTTGCCTTTAGCGGGAAATGGAGATTGGTTTGGGCATCTGAATGAATTGCTGGCACCTGTGTTTATTGCTTTCATTAAGATTTAATGAGTTGAGTGTCCTTCTCAGTGACTTAGTCTTGAACTGTAGACTTTAACCAGCGGAAATGTTGGATGAGGGTGAGAACTCCTGGAATACGTACATGTATGTATGTAT
>JANCOA010000002.1:9336947-9350385 GCA_024363135.1 Leptodoras oyakawai | reverse complement strand
CCCACCCGGGGATCGAACCCGGGTCCTTCTTGCTGTGAGGCGACAGCGCTATCCACTGCGCCACCGTGCCGCCCAGATTAACAACATTGACTGAAAAATTGTATAGATCTAACTATTGACTGAAGAGGCCACTGAAACTGAGTTCTCATATGTGCTGGCTGATGTGGGGAACGTATTCAGTCTTAGTCAGTTCTTAAAGCATCCTTAAAGCATGCTTAGTGTTCATGCAAGAGACTTCTGTACAGGAGTAAACTTATTTAAAAGTAGTGAAAACTTTTTGGACAATTTGTATTCTATTCTAGCTGCTATTCTAGCAGCTGAGCAGTAGCATGGTGGATGCTTTAATGGAAGATGTAGCCAATAAATGGCATTTTTGTCTCACAAACAGTGCTGGAAGGCAACAAGAAGCTATTCAGTCACAGAGCAAATGGTGGAAGAAGGACTTCATGATTGGAGTAATTTTCTCTCACAATCCTAAGAAGAACATGCTGGTGGTAGTTCAAGGAATTTCAAGTCGAACACATAACACAACCTTGTATTAGAGAATGTACACATTGTGCATGTGTAGATAATGTACATGTTCTGTGTTCATGCTGAGAGGTATTGGAACCTGTGAGCTATGGGAATGCACTATTGAAAAGTAAGCTCCACCATTATTTTTTTAACCAATTCATTTTCTCCTGCTTCCAGATGATGCCTGCTTTCTTCTCTTAATTATTTGTACTCTACTCCAAGGACTAGTTAATTTAGAGTAACACGACGGGTATTTTACAAGCTTTCTAGAATTACATCTCTTTAGTTTTCTGTGCAGTTTCCATCACCAAATGAGCAATCACTGCCTCGCAAATGCTAGCATCAACCATCACCAGTATCTGATTACATCACTCATTGTTCTTCTCATAGATTTATAGTCAAATAACTCTGAAATTATGAAAAGTCCAATATAAATAATAAGAACAACAACAACAATAATAGTAATAATAAGTATTATTATTATCATTATTATTATTGTATTGTATTTTTTTTAATTGTTTTTTATTATTATTACTACTAGAAGTACTAGTAGAACATTGACATAATCCTAACCATGCCTTAAGAATTTTTATTAATATACTCACTGTGGTCCTTGCCCTGACCAGCAGCAGCTCCCACACTCGGCTGAGGTGTAACTGGAACAGGCATGAGGGCTTGGCGGATGGCCATCTCCCAGCCCTGTGCCACCTCCAGCCCTACACCAGAGGCAGCCAACATGGGGTTGTGCATATGAAGATGGGGGCCACCAGTGTTCTCCCCAACATAATAGACCATAGTAGCAGTGATAATCTCAAAGCAGTGTGGATTGCCCCCCATAGCAAGACTACCGAAATCCCGTGCTGCCTCCACTTGCAGGATCTCAGACAGAGGAATCTCCTGTAGGTGAAACAAATTTTCAGTGACCGATTTTCAGATTCAGGTACTAACTGGCTGACAATGAATGAATGAATGAATGAATGATTATCATAGTTCACACTTCAGAAAACTCTTCAGACCCTCCTTTTCACACACTCTCATGTAAATGAATACTACAGCTAGATGTACTAATATGAGATACAGTACATAAAAATCTGAAACACAACGATCACCTTCAGTAACAAGCAATTCAATGTCCACTACTGATCACAGCAACTGCCAGGATGCTGCAGAAAGGTAAAAATAGTACAAACAGTAAGTCTCCTGAACCTTCCAGCCAAGACCAAACCATACCTTAAGCTCTTTAGAACAGAGTGCAGGATTTGAGATCACACTGTCCAGGGTCTTCATTTTCTCCAAAAATGTGCTCTCAGAATGAGCTCATGTGTCTTATATCCTCTCTCTGAGTTTAAAATGAAATAAAGCAAGCTGCCTTGTAATGGCATTTGCTTTTGCCCTCCTACTTTTCTCAAACGAAAGAGTGAAACAGTAGCTGTGACCAATAGCAGATTCCTCTCAGCTTCACATCAAGTGTTTGTGGTTAGAGGGTGGACCACATGGCCCAGCCCACTGAGAGGCTCCATGATTACAAGGGAGCAAACTGAAAGTCTTCATGACTTCATGCTTGAGTGTGTATGTGTGTGCGGCGCGTGTGCATGTGTGTGAGACATTGCTACCAATGTGCTGCGGATGGCCACTACATGGTAAAAGGGGGTGGTCTGGTTGAGGAATGGTTATGTGGAGACAGCATTGAAGTCCCCATAGGCCATAAAAGAGGTGGGGAAACCAAAAGTACAGGGCTTCTGTCTTCAAAAGAGCATGGTATAATTTCCAAATGTATAAAACAGATGCAGTCGCTCAGCTTTTGACACATGACCACCAGAGCATATGGGGTGAACATAAGTAAAAAACAGCGGTTAGTAAATAAAAAAGCAGAAAATGCTATAACCAAAAGCTCAGTTCAACATACGCAGCTTGTTTCATTACATCTATCCAGAGGATTCTGAAGAAAGAAAGCACTGTGTGAAAAACAGTTCCTGGTAGGGGTAGGAAACACCTAAAATACAAAGGGCCTTGGCTCAAACAGACAACTATTAGGGGGAGCTGTTTCATAAACTAAACACTAAACTACTCTTCCAAAAAACCTCCAAAAAAGTTCTTTCAAGTGTACACTGAAGTACACTCAAGAAAAGGTGGTACTGGAGCCTATGCAAAATACACAGCAATGCCACCTATGTCACTGGTTGCATCTACCAGTGGGTATATAAAGCAATAGACTATCAATGAAAGCTTCTAGAGCTGTTTCCACCTGTGTAATGTTCCCTCTAAGATCCAGTTGAGGATCTACCACATGTTAACTGGTATACTAGTTTTTATGGTAATTCAGTCTACAGAAAGTTTATCCAAATATACTACATGCACTGTATATTAATGTAGTCAACAAAGTGTACTAAATAACAAATAACAACAATATACGTACATTTTACTTTTAATATACTAGCATGCCTAAAGAGGAGAAATGTACTCCCAAGTCCCAAGAATGTTAGTAAGTAAATTTTATTTTAGGTGTAAAACACAGACACTTACTCCTGAGTGTGCTAAATAGTCAGATCTAATTATATTCAGTAGGTTGGTATTTAAGCACAATTTTTTACAATGTATTTGTAGGAGAGATGTCAATCCTCGTTTACTCAGCTTCAGCTGATAAATATTTCCTGCCTTGTGTCATGAAACTAACCAGTAAAAAAGAGAACAAATTATGGAAGAGCAGCATAACAGTACATAGTTTTGTGGTTGAGTGATCACATGTACAAAGCCAAAGCGAATCTGGTAATTCGTCTCTCCCTTGTCATTCTGAGCAATTAAGTGTCATTTAAAGCTAGATGAGGAGCTTTTATATAGATGTGTTTTGTAGATTTCATGTGCCATACAGTATAGCTAGTGTACTAACACTACCATAGTATTCGGAATAATACTGAATAAACTTAAAATCTCATAGATTCTATAATAAAAAATACTTTTAACCCAGTTCAGTCTGAAACATGCACTAAAATAGTACATGGGTAGTATACTGTATAGTAAGCCATTTTACTATGACATGTTGTAGAAAAGTACATTTTACTGTATACTGTATATATAGTATGTGATGCAGCTAAAGTATACTGTAAGTGTATGAATCTAAAAAGAAATAAATGACTAACAATGCAATGTTACATATCAGTCAAATCAGATCCATAGATCTGTTTGTCTTGTTCACTACATGAAGAGTGAAGGGCATAACTGACCTAATAGTGCAGTAAGCTAAAGTGTGGGCTTTACTGGTTTGGATTTTACTTGTAAAAATACACTTGGTGTTTCAGAAAGAGACTCGCTGGAGTCCCCTCACAAGAAGTAGACTGGGGGCTGTCCACAAAACTACAAAATGAAAGAAGATGCCATGTGCATACAGCCTACTCTATCCTGATGGTGCCATGGTGTTACATGTCCTTCTGTGGGTACATTTAAGGTTTCAGAGGTTTGTTACAGTTAACTGTCATTATGGTTTTACAATTATTTTTACAGATGCTTCAAAACACAGCACATCTGCAAAAAAAAAAGCTGTGTGAAATCACAGGTCAGCAGGACAATAAACTATTGGTATGACTTAGAGGGAGCGCCATACATATGTATGTCAATTACTTTTAACAAGGACTTTATAAGTTTGTTAAAATGCAACATATTGTATTTCTAAGGCTTTTTAAATCTATTTAAATTCTTACTGTATGATTTGCATATAACCCTGACATTTTATATTATCACAGACTGCACTTCATTAACCTTTACTGCAAGAAGCATGTGAGGTGTTAGAATGGCCTCAGATGCACTATGACTAGCTCTGGTGCGGTTTATTTGACAGCTCTTCCACTTTGACCACAGAGAAATTTTGCATCTCATAAAGTGAAACCAGATCAGCGGGGGAGGGGACATTTGAAGGGCGACTGACCTATTTCTATTCAGAAAGTCCAAGGTGAATTATTATACTGATCTAAGCAGAATTTAAGCAATTCATTAGAACTGTGGCTTCTACATTTTAGTTAGTAATGACCATAGTAATTATGACTAAAATTTCCTTACAAACGAGTCTCTTACCTTGTAGAACTTGGCTCCTGTGTCATTCTGAAACATAGTCAGACTTTTGCTGTCCAGCCTCCAATAGTGTCTCTTTCTCTGAGGAAATGTTTAACAACTATTAAAACTATATTAAGACACCCATCTATCAATCTATCTAATTACTATCTACAATATGTAAGACAGATAGATAGATGTTATATCTATGTGATACACATACACACAGACACAAAGACATTGAGAAAAAGTCCTGATTTATATCAGAAAATCGCTCCTATGCTTGCATTTACAGATGTAAGCAATCTGTATTATAGTTATTAAGATATAAATAAAAGTAGCAGATGCTAAGGGATCTTACAAGGTTGTCCCTACTGGTGTAGTGAACCATCCATCCCTCCCTGACCACAGTGGAGCTTCTTCTCTTGGTATGTTTAATGGACTGCACTACACGCATCAACGGGATATTAGTGCTAGTGGATGGGCTAAAAAAAAAAAGTGTTAGAAGAAATGAGAACCACTCAAGACTCTGATCACAAGTTCATACACACTAAAACTGTAAAGATTTCACTGAGACTCACTGAGAGGCACATAAATACAGATAGGTTGAAGGTAAAATCATTTGTCCAGTAAACTGCAGCAAATTTAAAACATAAAATACATATAAATATAATGGTTCTACATGCAGATTGAGTCACTCTCTGACCTTCATCATGCAAATCAGTATCTACATACCTGATCTGAGGAGCTTTTACAGGCTCCTCATCTTTCTCCTGGTCTGAGAACGGATAGTCCCGAAAACTCTTGTCCTCAGGAGTAGAGGGTTCTTCAGAGTCGTCCTGGCCTCTGCTGCTGTCACTGTTGACATCGCTGCTATCCACCTCCATAGTCGTGTCTGAATCCGGAGCTGGACTGGCTGGCTCTGACAGAAGATATGCAATGACATGAAGAACACTTGCTGGCCATTGAAATGATACACCACCACAAACAATAGTTTTGTACCTCCATTGAAGACTACTTCCCCGAGACAGTCTTTTGGCACCTTTGATGCACATCGCTTGTGGCAGTTAAATTTGCAGTCTAACAAAAACAACAAATAATACATATACTTGGTGTGTTATTACCCCAATAATCCAGGATCACATGCATATTCCCAGAGGGCAGAAGGAGAGGCTCACCCTTGCACTGCATGCCCTGGCGGAACAGGCCTTTGAGCAGACGTTTGCAATACTGGCAGATAGTGGGGCGTGTGTACGTATGGATGACAAATGTATGCGGAACTTTCACCCTCCCCAACACCATCTTCTCCATCCAGATGGGCCGACCACTCCAGGATGGAATCCGCTTCCCTGCTTCCTGATGGGGACGCTGTTGCTGAATGTCGTGTAGGGGAAAGAGGGAAATTAGATCTTTACAAACTGAAACATAATGGACTGTTACAGGGTATTTCCACAAGTTAAGTTTTAAACGACCTTGATGAATTTTGTCACATTCACAGGAAAAAGATATCTTTCAACTTATATTCATGTTCTGACAGGTTCTGCTTCAAAACAGAACATACAGCTTAAGGAAAACCTGACCTAACCTAGTACAACTACACATACAGTACCCTAGGGCACAACAACACTGAAAAGATTCCAAAAGAGACTTGATCTGATTTACTTAATTCCATTTTCAGTGAACTTTCTGAAGGCTGAATAAAGAAAACATGCTTGGCAATGGATAAATGCTTTTCATTTTATCTGAATCGTTGTGTCTGTTGACAAAAATCTAGTCATATGTGTCATAGCACAAATCCAGTCTTTAGATCCCCCAATTTTATCCCACTCGCGCACTTTATCCAGGTAGGCAACCTATGATTTACAATCTTAATTGTAATTGAAGAACAGTTTAAAAGCCTTATAGTGAAACTACCTATATAAGCAAGGTATATACTATAAGCCACCCTATAGTGATCTACGGATATATCCATATCCTCTTAAATGACTTGAAAGGGCAATACTGAATTGTGTAAACTAGTAATAGTATAAACTAGTTTAACATTCTAGATTGATGCTATTCTGTTATCCTGGCAATGTAGCAAAATCTAGCATGAGACACTGAACTGCATTTCTTAGGATAACTCCTATTGAGGTTTCCTTGCAAAGAGTTTTTAAACCTGTCCAATCCTCTCAACTGCACTGGACAAACACATCTATATTTATTGCTTCATATACAAACTAGACACACAGAAGTGCAGGAAGTAATAAACGTAATGCAAATGACTCATTGAAGGCAAGGGGGAGAGGATAAATCATAAAGATGCATGTCAAGCCTCCCTTACCTCCTCCAGGGTCACCACTGCATTTTCTGCTGGTAGAGGCCGAGGGACAGACAGTGACGGTCCTGGAAGAGACACATTGGACAGCCGCCTCTTCCTGACTCCGCTACAGTTGTTGGGGATCTTAAAGGCGCATCGCTTGTGATAATTCAGCCCACAACCTGATACACAAACAAATCATAAACATACATCTCAGCTGTACCACTCATATTATAACTGAGATTAAGTGAGAGCTGACATTATTGTATTCTTTGTTCTTTTTGTCAGTTCTACTAAATGTCCACTAGAGTGTGCAGTAAACACTATATCACTTAAAGTGGAACAGAGTTACAGCTTAGGAAAAAAGAGAGCTCTCATATCTCATTCAAAACCGTTTAGATAAGGCTTTAGTGAAATTTAGGCTCCTATATTAAATTTACAGACAATAAGCAGCTCTTGGCATGGCTGATGAAGTCTGATATAGCAGCCTGTTTCCATCAGCAAAGTATATTACAGCAGCAAACTTTGAAGACCACATCCAACACTTGGCAAGCTACATTGTGCTCCAATCAAAAAGCCCCTCTATTTGGCTTCAAAGGCTGGCTGGATGGAGTAAAGAGGAAGCCAACACAGCATTGAGACATCGCACTGCACGACATAGTTAGCCTGAGCCAGAGGCACTGAATCAGCGTGTTTGGTGCTGTGTCTGGAAAACACTTGATGCTTTGGCCTTCAGTGTGCAGACAGCCACAACTCAGGTCCATATGGTGCACACGTGTAACGTATTGTTCTTATGTATTGCATGAACACACACAAGTTTGTGTGTTTCTGTGTAATCAACAGTTACATAGCAAAGTTTGTGTATAATAAATAGTTTTATGCAGATACCTTCTAGTACATGTTTGTCTTTTCACACAGTTAATATTCAAGAACTTTTTAAGTGCAGTATTCTTATGTTGTCACTGAAGCTTTGTGGTACCTTCACATTTGAGGCCCTGCCGAACGAGACCCCACAGCATCTCCCCACAGTAGTCACAGAAGGTAGGGGCCTTATATGAGTGCACGTAGAGGGCATGAGGCCGGATCTGAAAGTCTTCCACCGTAGCCTGAGCTGCAATTAAATCTCAACTTAAAATTTAACTCAACCAAAAAAATTAACTTGAAACCCTGAGGAGATTAAACAGTACTGTACAATACATAAATGAAATAAAAGAAAACAAAAACAGAACACAAACATTATTAAAAATGAGTTAATCCTAAAATAATCAAAGGAAAATTATTCTGAAATAATATTAATTCTGAAAATGTATTAAAATAAATTCTGAAAAATCATTTTAATATTATTGGTAGTAACATCTGAGGATGCCACATACTAGTGAAATCCAGTAATGTCTTTAAAAATACAAGTATTTTGAGGCATGTCAGCAGTTTTCTTAATTAAGTCTGATTAAGAAAAAGCAAATCAACTGAATCAACTGATAAACACTATGTGACAAAACCAAACAAGTTAGAAAAATGTAAAACTCTTGATCAAAATAATGAACATTAATGCACCAAAGTGATTAAATATTGAATGCTATACATTTATTTGATATCTACCTGTCCTAGATATGCAAGTGTACATATTTTTACAAATATTATAAAAAAAATATGGGTTTTTTTTTTCAGAAGACTTACTTGTGCATGACTGCTAAACGCTAAACCACAAACAGTACAGTAAAACACTACTCTTTCGTCTGAGGAAGGGAAAGTGATTCACAGATGTGATTCAGCTGTGAGTCACAGTGCTGATGTGTTTTGCAGCATTGAAAGGACTCCCTAGTGATTACTTTAGACAATAGTGAACTCGTCAGGTATAAATCAGAACCTGATTTAATAATTCCACATTTGAAGGTTACTTCCTGGATGCAGGTCAAGCCTCATAATACATTAAATTGCTTTCTATAACTTTATACAACTGTTAAGGTACCATTATATAGTATATAGTATACAGTTTAAGTACTGACTACTGATTGGAGGAGCTGTTCAACAACAATGAGGACATACAACAACAATGAGGACATAATGATTGATATATAGAGCATATACTTAGAGTAAGGCTGAGTTCTGGCTGAGGACCATTAAATGTGAGAGGTTAATCTAACCTTCACAATGTACTCCAAACCTATAGAAACCTATAGAACATATAGAAGGAAAACCTGAGGCAGAGTTAGCGTGCTTACAAGGACCTTTTCTCAACCATTTGTGCTACACTGATAAAGAACACAGATCAGCTATATAGAAGCAGACCGATTAATCCGATTCAATCTGTAAATTCCATATAATCGGAATGACTATATGAGTGAAATTACTGTGGTAGCGGAAAATGACATCAAATGCCTATTCTTCAGATAAAAGTTTTCTCATCTGGATCACTCATCAGTGATAAATCATCAGCTGATTGGAAAAATGTAAAAACTTGATGGCAGTTGGGAGTGGTTTCCTGGCAGATAGAAAGCCAGGAACACTGGTGCAATGCATCCTTCTTCAGACTAATATCTCTTTATTCAATGAAAAATATGCAGTGCATAGATTTTCATTGAAAAGCTTTTACATATCACTTTGATAGCATGTACAGGACATTAAAATTATTTTGAATGTTTCGTTTTCTTTTTGCCCTATCTTTTACCATACCATTTTTTAAAATTCTTGTTCGAATTTATACTTGAATTGATTGCAGAAACCACAGAATGAGTTCTAGTTTGTAGAAATGTCTTTTGGCTGCCATACATTTGGGGAGAGATTCCAGAAAGAGGCAATGATTCTTGAAGCCCAATAATATGAGCCCTGCATGAGTGAACTCCTCTTCACGGATCAAAAGCATAAAGCTGAACACTGGAGCTGCCAGCAAGTCACATGCCAGGCAGCAGTACATAGCGCTGGCACAAACTAATATGAGACATTCATGAGCACACCACCACCTACATTATGTAAAATCATGATCCAAACATCCAAGAAATAATCAAATGTTCACAAAGGCAACTAAATGTGCCAATACACAATGGCAAATGCTATGGAAAATAAAGCAGACAACCCGGCAATATCACAGAGAATAAAGTAATATTTTGACCTAATCTGAACTTCCATGAGATTTTCATTAGAACTGAGTTTCAAGTAAATAGATTTTCCATTCATTTCTCAGTATACGAAAATACATCATAACAGTTGTCTGTGGTGGGCGCAGCGGGTAGCTTTGCTGCCTCACAGCTTCAGTGTCCCTGGTTCAATCCTGAGCTCATGTTGATGTGTGTAGAGTTTCTGTGCATGCCTGTGTGGATTTCCTCTGGGTTCTCTGGTGTTCTCCCACCTCCCAAAACATGCCAGTAGGTGGACTGGCTAAGATAAATCATCCCTAGTTGTGAGTGTCTGAATCGTGCCCTGCTATGGATTGGCATACACTTCTACTCATGCACCATGTTCCCAGGATAGGCTTTAGATCCATTACCCAGAATAATTACTGAGAGAGTGATGGTTATCCATGATAATTGCCTGTAAGCTTGAAAATTAAAAATAAAAGTTAGAGACCATAGATACCCAGAGAGCCTACAAAATAAACAACTGTTATGCAACACATGACATTTTCTACTGTTTAATTGACCCTTCTTCAATAGATGTGTTAGAAAAGCACACATTTGCTGAAATACAAGTCATCCCAAAACATACTGCTGGATAGTTGAACACACTTAAAAGGACAGGATCAAGACAGAATCAGCTGTGGTGCACACTGCAGACGTGCTATCTAAAATGAAACCAGGCACTGACGGACGGCCCGCGGGGCCGGAATACTCAGGTCCTGCAGCTCTCATATATCCCTGCGGCACTTCACAGCAGAAGCACTACTGTCATTTACTGCAGTAAAAACAAGCCCTTGCCTTTGAGCTGCACGCCAAGTCAAAGATGCCCTCCTGTCTATCTGCTCTGGGTGGCCTATTTTCCTTCCTAGAAGTCTGATTACTGCAAACGTTGCAGGACAGAAGACTGTCCGGACAGAAATAATAAAGGGTTCTGAGAAAAGTTTCTGTTCAAAATACATTTCTGTGGGGTATGATGTGTTGAAAGTACCATTAATGATAAATTCTTCTCTATCAGAAAGCAAAGAATTTTGGTGCTATTGCAGGACAATACTAGTCAAGCATGAGTGACGAAATATGCTACTAATTTCAGCTTGGCGTGTGTTTGTGTGTGTGTGTGAAGTCCACTGTATGAGGAGGATGTGTGAAGCAGGTGTGTTGTATTACTCCCCTGTGGAGATGACACAAATGACAGGAAAATCAGTGCTCACCAAGCAGCACTCAGTGCAGGATGCAAAAACCATTCAGTACAGGAACAGACCATAAACCTTCCGTAAACCCAGAAGTCTACTGTAAATTCAAAAGGTGTTTTTTTTTCTACCCTGCTTTTATGATTTTCTACTAATTTATTTTGACTCTTATAGTAGATAAGAATGTTTAAACAATAAGTGTGTCACCCTCACGGCCCCTTGAATGTATAGAAACCATTCTGAGTCTATGTGTCGTACTTGAATTCACTCAAATACCATGGTGACTTGGAGCTCAGATGAAACTGATTGTGAACGGTGGCCTCAAAGGATCTATCCTGTTCACAGTTATATAAAGATAATGAAGACTTTACTTTACTGATATTCTCTTGAAAAAGAATGGTGGCTGCCAGTGCTGGCACAATCCAGAAGTGTCATAAGTATATTCCAGTCTCACCTACTTAATCCTAGTCTGTTCCATATCTCAACCTCACTATAGCGCTGACCATCTGTTTGATAACATGAAACAGGATTTCTGTACTTTTCCCAAAAATGTCTTTGGCAAAGCTTTTAAAAAACTCCTTTCCTATAAATCAAGGTAAAAAGCCCAGAACTTACCTGAAAGGACCACTTCAATCAGGTCTCCTTCATGAATGTCCTCTGCCGACGTGAGTCGCTGCAGAATGTTGTCAGTGTTCAGGTCATGACGGAAGAGTAGGATCTTGTCATACATACCGAAGAATCCACATTCTGGGAACTGAAGACAACAAAGGTCATTTATTAACAGTATCAGTATTCATGATCACACCTAAAGCATGCTAAAAGAGCCTAATCCAAACTCTTGCCCTGAATACCATCACCTATCTAGTAGCATATGGTTCCTTGTTTGGTTGTCTTGCTGTGAGTAACCCTGTCCGCCTGCTCCGAGGACACTTGATAGGGTTGAGGTTCAGTCAATCTACCGGCCAATAAAACTCTGAAAGCTCACTGGCAGCTTCCCAGAAAGCTGAATCAGTTTATCTGCATACAAGGTTTAGAGTGGAGATACATGTTGCCACTCATCCAAGTAATTTCTTCAGTCTAGGCTTGTTCTAAACAGACGGAAGGTCCACATCTTTATCCTTTACCATGAGCTTAGACTGAAGAATTCACTCGGATGAGTGATAAAACCACACTTCACACTAAGCCTTGTGTCCAGATGAACTGATCCAACTTTCTGGGAATTACTTACCTGGATTATTGAGCACGCATCAAAACTCATTGGCAGGTTGCTGGTATGGTTCAGTGATGAGATGCTTTGGAATATGATGCATGCTGGAAGTGTCCTTCCAAATGAGGATAAACTGTAGCCATGAAGGGATCAGCAACATTGTTCAGATGCACTGTTCCCATCCAGGCATCCTTCAGTGGATATCAGGGGCTCTAACATGTGCCAGGAAAATATTTTCCCACACAATCGCACTAATACAATCAGCCTTTACTGCTGAAACCAAACGGACACAAGGAATTCATGTTGCTTAGATGGAATTCAAACTATTCAATCAGAACGATGCACTAGGGACCAGGATTCATCCAGCCAGGCATCTCCTCAAAAATCCAGTTTTGATTCCCCGTGCCCACTGAAGTTGGACTTTCACAATGATGGCAGTTGTAGTAGTTTGTAGGTGGATAGAGAGCCAGGAACATTCTGGTCCAATGCACCCTTCTTCACACCAATGCCTCATCTGTATAGCTAATGATTTTTATATTATGCACTGTTTTTCACATAGCCCTTTGACTGTCCAACTATAATGGCAAAGAACTCCACTTCCTCCCAGTTATTTTATTTTTATTTTTACTTTTACCTTTTTGTGCTGTAACATTATAATACATTCTCAGAAATGTCTGCTGGGATGGAATAATAAAACCAGGGAATAATGTAATTGCTTTCACAAACTGCACCTTTCTCCTTTAGACCTCACTGAACTTTTCACATGATTCCTGAAAGGACTGGGGGCACAGAAGTCCAGTGAATAATCTGCTTGGAAGATCCTAGTACTAACAATAAATAATTCAAGAAGTCACTAAAATCACAAACTCTTTTAAAACATTTTACTAAATGCCAAATCCATGACCTTAATCTCATGATATATGAGTCACTGGAATGTACATGCATGGATGGTTTGGGGCCGCATAAACTGGCAGCTTAGTGTTGATCTTTACTGAGTATTTTAGTGTATAATTTTCACTCATATAAACTTTAATTTCCCAATATGATGTCAGGTTATAAGACACAGATATAATGCAAT
>JANCOA010000002.1:9321435-9333601 GCA_024363135.1 Leptodoras oyakawai | reverse complement strand
AATTCTTCCAATTTTTTAGCTGGTCTTAAGATTTTGATCAGGAGTGTATATATATATATATATATATATATATATATACACATACATACATACATATAAAAACTTAACTTAATAACTTAACTGAACAAACAGAAGTCTGGTTTAGAATTAGTCTGACCTTGTGTGTGTGATTTACAAAACATATTTGCAACCATTTGTGCAACTTTCATGAATTAGTGCTATTTTGGGCAGTCACTACTCTGCTTCACATTCTCAAATAAATGTCTCACAGGAGGGGAAAAAAGATTAAATACAAAATCATAGATGGTTCAGTTTGTATCTCTGAGGAAGTTTTATGTCAAACCATAAAACAGAGTGTTCTTTAGGCAGCAAATCTTTATACTGTAGTTAATCTGGCAATCTGAATTATCTTTAGTCAGACCTTTCTTTAACAGATGTTTCCACAGATGATTTTGAATAAAAGGTTGGAAAAAACAAATATACAAAGGCTTAAATTCATCTTAATTGCTCACTGTTTAAAATAAATCAACTTATGTGTGAGGCATCTCACTGCCTTCTTTACCTGTTGATGGAAAGGAATTTTTCATCAACATTAACCAGCAGTCCAAAGAAAATTGCTCTGTGTTCTTTCTTTCAAGACCCTTTCAGATTTCCTTGCTTAGGAGCTATCAGTATAGCAGATCACTTGAGTCAACGGTCAGGCAGGAAAAGCAAGGCTAACAAAAACACCTCCACAAAACTGCTTTGTCAATCTGTCCAAACCTTGCCGATCGATAGGATTAGCACCACAAGCTCAGGAGACTGAGAAAGGCCAGGCCTCCATATGGATTTCATTGTAATAACATGCCACTATTAACATAATTGGAGGAAATCTCTCTATTTTTGAGTGCTAACAGTGACTCCATTGTTGTGTCTCAGTGACATCTGGGCTTTTCTGTGTTGGGAGAACTTGTGTCATACAGTTCTAAGCTGTAAAATGGACCTGACAAATGAACCATGCATGAACTCCTGGCTTCTGCTTACTCATTTTGAACAGCATGGGGTCCAAAAACCTGACACAGTGCTGAACATCTGCAGCACTTTCAACACGTCATGGAGAAAATCCTTTATGTATGGTATGTATAACTTCCAGAGGGACTCCCACTGGAAAGTTTACATACATACATCTTGTTGCAGAGATGCCAGAGAGGTCAATGTGGCTACTGCTGTGGTGTCACAAATTTGACGTGTTAACGAGGTCTCAAACTTTGAAAGGAATAATAGTGAGCTCATTATATCACCCCAACCATGTGTTTTGTTTTACTTCTAAACTCTAGGATGCTCAGTATGTCCTAACCCTGCTTTCTATCCTGTCAGCAAGCACTTACGATCAGAGACAGTGAGGGATCCTCTTCATTAAATGGATTGGAATTATGAACAGACAGTCCACACAACAATATATTATTTTCAACAAACTATTATTCTTTTAAATGAGCCAATCTGTAACAAACCTCTGCACAAACTAGCAGGGTCCCCTTATAATTAGGTCACTCAAACTTCAGCAAAAATGCTGTAGTAGTTCAGGGGTCAGCAAAGCTGAGCACTAGAAAAAAAGCTGTATCAAACCCATTACGGCTTCTGAAAATGTTCCACTGTTGCCACTTCTTTTGGCCACTCACATCCAATTATTTGCATTATTTATTTCATTCATTCATTCATTCATCTTCTTGGTCACTTATTCCTTTTCAGGGTCACGGGGGAGCCGGTGCCTAGCCAGCCACATAGGGCGCAAGGCAGGAACAACCTTAGACAGAGCGCCAATTCATCATAGGGCACACACACTCACACACTCGTGCACACACTCACACACTAGGGCCACTTTAGAGATGCCAATCAACCTAACATGCATGTCTTTGGACTGTGGGAGGAAACCGGAGAAAACTCACGCAGGCGACATGCAGACTCCACACAGAAAGGACCCAGACTGCCCACCCGGGGATCGAACCAGGGACCTTCTTGCTGTGCTACCCACTGAGCCACCGTGTCACCCTCGCATTATTTATTTGTGAAACAGTTTTCACACACTTTTACAGATTTGCTATTTCCTTTACCTTCTCTGGTCTGATTACTAAAACAATGACATGGACAGTAAAGACTTACATTTGCCTAGACAAGGAAGCAGATATTCAGTCTTCACATCAAGTTCAAAACTGATTCCATCTCAGAGCCCATGGCACTTGTCAAAATTAGTAATAGGATGCACCACTGCAAACTAATACATGCACTTGTGTGTCTTATTAATAACCAAGAACTAATCACTAAAGGTGAAGCATTTAAAGGTACGATTTCAATCATGCTAATTCTTTATAAGGATCTTTGGAAGCAAGGAGGTTCATTTTTCTAGATTTCATACATTTCTATTTCATATACCCAAATACTGCAGTATTTGACAGGCACAGTATAAACCCATCAATCCACTGTCAAAGCAAATTATGTTGCTTTTTTATTGATGGGGTATTGCTAGAAGGTTACAACTATAAAATATTAGAAGGTGAAATGGTTAACCGTTCCTTCATGGTGACTTCAAGTAAATATTTTAGGAGACTCAGACCAAACTGTAAAATGCAACTACTGATATATTTGTTGTATTCGAATTCCTCTCTTTATTTACTGCTGTATGCATTAATCTCCAAAACAGTTTCCCAGTTAAAAAATAGTCTACACATTTAGCTGCTCTAGGTAAGACAAAATTGTGCCTGCCCCTTGAAATATGCAATGACTCCCCAACAGATAACAACCCACAAAGCCAAAAGCTTCTGTGTAGCAATGCATTCTCACATTCAACACTCATTAGGTAGGCTATAAAATATACAAACAAATTTTAGCCTTGTGAAATTTTCAATGCACAAATAATGGCACACCTCATAACTGCTCCAATTACCCAGATCCACTTATTCAAATGACTGTATGGAAATGATAACTAGATAAACCAGTGTCACCTGCTTTTACCACATTGTATACACCATGACACAGAGGAAGGTTTTGTGCACACCTATGACACTGGTGTGTGTCACTGAAAAAAAAAGAGTAGAACTTTATTTCATTTGTGTGGCAAGTACTTCCACTGATTTTATAACAGCTGCCTCAGTAGCTAACAGAACGAAGCCTGAGAATATATACAAGGTACAACAATTCTATTCCCAGAACATCCATGTAGTTACACCATGTGATTACCCAAATGGCCAAATCACCACACGGCATAGCCATTCCAGGAATTAAACCTTTGCACATTGTATATATACATACAATATATTGCAGGCACATGGCCTATATTTGCTCATCTTCATTGAACTTGAGTGACATCCTATATCCCATTCTTAATCCATAGTGTATATGATGTCGGCCCAGCCTTTGCAGCTTCAACTATTCTTCAAAGCTTCAAGGCTTTCCACAAGGCCTGGCTCACAGTCTCCACTCTAATTCATCCCAAAGGAGTTCTATCGAGTTGAGGTCAGGACTCAAGTAGGTCGGTCAAGTTCTTCCACACCAAACTCGCTCATCCATGTCTTTATGGACATTGCTTTGTGCACTGGTGTGCAGTCAGGTTGGAACAGGAAGGGGACATCCCCAAACTGTTCTCACAACGTTGGGAGCATGAAATTGTCAAAAATCTCTTGGTATGCTGAAGCATTAAGAGTTCCCTTCACTGGAACTAAGGGCCCAATTCCTGAAAAACAACCCCACACCATAATTCCACCAAACTTAGACTTGGCACAATGCAGTCAGACAAATATCATTCTTTTGGCAACCTCCAAACCTAGACTCATCTATCAGATTGCCAGACAGAGAAGTGTAATTCTTCACTCCAGAGAATACGACTCCACTGCTCAAAAGTCCAGTGGCTGCATGTTTTACACCACTGCATTTGCACTGAAATTGGGTATGTCAGGCTTGAATGCAGCTGCTCAGCCATGGAAACCCATTCCATAAAGCCCTCTACGCAATGTTCTTGAGCTAATCTGAAGGCCACATGAAGTTTGGAGGTCTGCTTATATATGTATGTATGTGTGTACACTCATTGCCCATTTTCTCAGTTCCACTTACCATACAGCTGCACTTTCTAGTTCTACAATTACATATTGTAGTCCATCTGTTTCTTTACATACTTTGTTAGTCCCCTTTACTCTGTTCTCTAATTGTCAGGTCCACACAGATCAGGTACTATTTGGGTGGTGGCTCATTAACAGCACTGCAATGACACTGATGTTGTGATGGTGTTAGTGTGTGTTGTATTGGTGTGAGTGGATCAGACACAGCAGTGCTGCTGGAGTTTGTTTTTGTTTTTTTTTAATTAACTGAGGACTCAATGAGACACATCCACCATATTGCTCCTCCATTTAGATGTAAAGACAGTAAGACAATAGCTCATCATTGCTGCACAGTTTGTGTTAGTCATCTCATCATCCTCTAGTCCTTGAGCAATGCTGTTAAATTTGGAGCTTTGGGTATGATCTCTCATACTGGCCACTGGACATTCAAGGCACCTCATGGCAAAGAACACTCTGAGGATGTGAGAACTAGAATTGTTGCTCCCCACAAATATGGCCTAGGCTATAAGAAGATTGGTAAGACCCTGAAAGTGAGCTACAACATGGTGGCCAAGGTCATACAGTGGTTTTCCAGGACAGGTTCCTCTCGGAACAAGCCGTGCCAGGGTCGACCAAAGAAGTTCAGTCCACATGTTCAGGGTCATTTCCAGAGGATGGCTTCAAAACAGAGAGGCATGAGTGCTGACAGGATTGCTGCAGAGGTTGAAGAAGTGGGAGGTCAGCTTGTCAGTGCTCAGACCATACGCCACACACTGCATCAACTCGGTGGCTTCATGGCTGTTGTCCCAGAAGGAAACCTCTTCTGAAGCTGATGCACAAGAAAGCCTGCAAACAGTTTGCTGAAGAGAAACAGTCCAAGAGCATGGATTTATGGCACCATATCCTGTGATCTGACGAGACCAAGATAAACTTGTTTGGCTCATATGGTGTCTAGCATGTGTGGTGGCTCCCTGGTGAGGAGTATCAAGATAACTGTGTCTTGCCTACCAGTCAAGCATGGTGGTGGTAGCATCATGGTGGTAGCAACATAAATTCCAACATGTACTGTGACATTCTGAAGCAGAGCATGACCCCCAACCCTTTTTTTCCAACATGATAATGACTCCAAACACTCCTCCAAGATGACAACTGCTTTGCTGAGGAAGCTGAAGGTGAAGGTAATGGACTGGCCAAATATGTCTCCAAACCTAAACCCAATTGAGCACCTGTGGGGCATCCTCAAGCAGAAGGTGGAGGGGCGCAAGGTCTCTAACATCCACTAGCTCCGTGATGTCATCATGGATGAGTAGAAGAGGATTCCAGTAGAAACCTATGCAGCTCTGGTGAATTCCATGCCCAAGAGGGTTAAGGCAGTGCTAGATAATAATGGTGGTCGCACAAAATATTGACACTATGGGCACAATTTGGACATGTTCACTGTGAGGTGTACTCACTTGTATTGCCAGCTATTTGTACATTAATTGCTGTGCGTTGAGTTATTTTTTTTAAGACAGTAAATCTATACTGCTATAGAAGCTATACACTGACTACTCCAAGGTATATACAAGTTTCATTTCTATAGTGTTGTTCCACTTGAGTGAGTGACTGTATATAACATGCACACAGGTAACGCATCAGCTAGCAACAGGCACAATTATTGGCCTCAAAATTTTCCATAGCCTACTGGTTATTATTATAAATATTTTACACAACCTTCATTTTTTTTTCATCTACATGGGGTGGGGGTAGAGGCTTAGCCAACTTTATCAAGTATGGTGCCAAAAGTGTTGAAAAAACATTTAACCTAACCTTTAACTTTTTTTCCTGAATTGAAGACTTTGTTAATCATGTTATGTGAGCATCTTTGTTGTTTTGTTAAATACATTGACACATTACTACATTGAGCCTTTTGAAAAAGGCTATTACAGTACAGCAGCCACATCTTAAGAGGTGAACAATCCTACATTCCAACATGAAAAGTGTAATAATAATACCTTATTATATAATACCTTCTAAAAACACATCAACTAAGAACTTTTCTTTTATTTAAAATTTTTTTACCGAAAATCAATCTGTCAATGTTTATGTAAGACAACAGAGCAAAGGCCATGCTTCAGAAAAACCTCATTTCTAATTTGAAGACTGGCATATTCCCTTCATCCATGTGCCCTCGTCAAACAAGTAGTGCCAAGAAAAAGACAACCATGTGGCAGTGGTACGGGCTATGACTCTTACCACACACACACACACACACACACACACACACACACACAGCCTGACATAGAGGGTAATCACCAATCATTTGCACACTCAGTCAATCATACACACCCTTCCTTTTGATGAGTCAGGCTACTGTGATCTATGATTTCTGACTATTGGGAGTGTGTTTTCTCCAACTGTTCCACTATGCACTTGAGCAGGAACAGCATAAAGCAAAACTGCAGATGGTACAGATTAGGCTACTCTCTGCAGCAGAGAGTAATACCCTTCACTGCACAGCTCTCTCTCAGAAATATTCACTAATGTGTAAAACAGTAAAACAACAGCACTGTCTGTCACTAAATATTATAAAATATGTAAGACCTTTGCTTTAAGATAATTGCAGTGACTTTTGTTAACATTGAATTACCAAATAAAACAGTACCATTATGCAGATCTGAACAAGTTACTCTGTGAACACATCGGTTTTTCTCAGTAAGTACAATTTGCATGCTTCAACCCACAGACAAACTCTGATGTTCACTAAGAACACATTTTAGTCTGAGCCTATGTTTGTAGGAAGTGTTAAGGTGGATGTTTTGCTAGCAGTATATCACACAAATGAAATACTGTTGCTTCCATAGGGAGTAGGCAGATGCTTGCTATATGGGCCTTTGGGGTCAGGCTTGGGAGAATTTATTTCCTGTTCATTTTAAAGTTAGTTTTGGCCAGGATCATCATGGCACACTCCAGTTTCCATATGCTCCCCCTTTTGCTCAAGTCTCAAGTTTTCTCAAGTTTTCAGCTCTGTGTTACCCTGGTAACAATGTAATGTTGACAGCTATCCTCCCAATGAACCTGCAGAGAGGAATGATAAAGGTCCTAATAAATACTGACTAAACATCCTAAACTACAACT
Organism: Leptodoras oyakawai; assembly: GCA_024363135.1. Lineage (NCBI taxonomy): Eukaryota > Metazoa > Chordata > Actinopteri > Siluriformes > Doradidae > Leptodoras > Leptodoras oyakawai. The sequence goes on along the minus strand of JANCOA010000002.1, from coordinate 9,326,417 downwards.
GCTGATTAAATGTTGAGCTCACTTATTTGTATGAGGGAACAGGCCATGTGATTGTTTTGAATTTGCATGTCATAACCTGCTTTATATGGAGAGGTGGAAGTCAAAATCCTCTAGTTTGCCAATGAAATGGTGATCATGTGTGTTATATAATGTAAAATACTATCAACCTCCAGAACTGCCGATCGACAATAGCTGTAACAATAGCTTCTAAAGTTGCTGAGAGACTAATCTTTAAAACAGGCATCTACACACTGGTAAAATTATGTACATTCAAATGATGTAACTGTCCTAGCCTGGTAAATATTACATATATATTCAAAGCATGCAGTGTTCATTAAATGTAACAAGACCTTGCCTATACAATGAAAGTTACTAACCTATCACACAGTAGGAAGGATTTCTTACTTGCCTGTATGCAACACATTAACATGTGACTACACAGTGTTTCCAGCTGCTTGAGTGATTCAAGGTCGGGCACAAGGGTTTAGTCTTCATAAAAGTGCCTTCAGAGAGATTATGAGAAGTTTATGCCTTTTTCCAAAGTATTTGCCAAAAAAGCTACAAACTTTTGTCCACTGAGCTAGCTTTATCATCCCTTTCTGACAGGGAGAGGAGGGGGCTATTCAATCTGAGCCAAAGTAAATTCCCCCTCCTCCCAAATTCACACTGAAATGTAAAAGACTTTATACAGTGGTTCCCTCACAGTGGTTCCATCACCACTTCACTCAAGATCTGATGAGAAATTCCTAGATTCTTCTGCATATCATTTGCAACAGGAAAATAGACTGATGGAAAGTGCTAAACGAATTTTCCAGGTCTCCTGGTATGTGGTGTGTTTAGGACCATCTCAAACTTCAGTGGAAATGTGTGGCACATCAGCTCTTAAAAATGCGATGAATGCTTCTTGTTAGCATGGTGAACTTTTGTCCTGTGATTGCGCCCTCAGTGACAGCAGAGGAGAACCAGTGCAACACCAAAACAGGAAGTGCTTCATTATCAGATGTTTATTTCCCTCATCACACACTACATTGTCCGTTAAACACCAATTGCAAAGTGAAAATCGTTGGTGCTGCAGATGTCCAGCGCTTTCACAAGAAATGTAAGAAAGAAGTTACTGTAGCCCCAAGCGTAACAGACCCATATTCCCATTAGCAGTGGAAACGGTCCCAAAGCAGTTATTATTCATAAGTAACACAGAGACACATGCCACATTTCTTCTTTCTTTATACAAGCTTTGTATACAAGCTGGGCACAGGACAGTGATGAATAGCCCAGTAGTGTGGTTTTGCATTCAGCAGGAAGTCAAAGCATCTCTGTGTGGTTTGCATAGTGTCCTTCCTTTACACTGACTGCAGGAAACTCTAAACCAAATTCAGAACCAACAGTTCATCCAGAAAATGAGATATCATACAAATGAAACACTGTGGTCAAGGTCAGCTGTCTGTGAGGCCCTGTCATTTGGAAGCTCCCTAAATGTTTTGATATATATATAAAGCTCCCTTTTATACAATTAGACCTCTTACTTTTACACTTGTATAATCAAAATCTATGAATTATGGTACGCTCTATATTCCATAAATTTTCCCTGCAGGTAAAATTGCAAAACTGGCTGGTCAACTTCATTGCATCTAAGAGTATTTTCAACAACTGATTCTTTGCAGTATGCAGTGTTTCATACCTGTCTGTACAGAGCCATTGATCCCTGGTTTGATGTCCTGGTTCCTGATTCTCACCTAGCCCAGTGTATATGTTGTTTGTCTCTGCTTGCTAATTTGGACCTGCATCTCAATCTGCCTCTGACTATCTGACAGACACCAGTGGCACCAGTAAGATATGTACAGCTTCATGCATGTTTTTTCAACCTGTTACAGCAAAAAGCATTTCACAGAGTTGCAAAAGCAGATGGAAATGTCAGCATGCTCACTAATCTATTACACCTCCAAAGCAGCAACATCCAGGCTACCACAAAACAAAGAGCCAATGGTTCCAGAGCCTACATAGTCCCAAGGTATACTTTCTATACTAGGCTATACTACTATGCTATAGCCTAGTAACATCTGGTATACAAAGCTGGTGAAACAAATCCTAATAACCCCAATAATGAAACAAAAAAAATCAATGCACTGAGCTCCTCATTTGCAAAAGAGAAAATATGAATTAGTGGGTTTGTTATGTATGCAGACAAATGAATGGCTTAAAATGCACTGGTGGTACATTTCCTTTCCTTGGCTGTCCTCCAATCCTGTAACAGGAATGCCAGATCAAATAATTAACCACAGCTTGTTCTACTGAGAAATCAATATGTAACACTTTTCTGTCTGTGTCCTGTTTATTGAACTAGTAAAGAGAAAAAGTATGCGTAATTGTATTTGTGTCTGTCAGCCTGCACATTTGTATGAGTAAAGATGGTCAGGAGAATGGGAGAAACCAGCGTCATTTTTTCCACTGATATCAAAGCCATATGATCATGCCGGGCTGGATCTCGGCACATGGAGTTTTCAGCTCATCCCATGGGTTTTGGGTGATCCAAAGCAGCACACACAGTTTTGAGTCTGACACTGTTGCCTGGTGAGCCTTCTGTGTGTGCTACTTGCCCACTAAACCTGCATCAAGATGCACCGTAGAATAAACTCCCTTCTCCACAACCATTTTCAACAAAACATCATGGAAATAAAATCTGTGTAAAAAACTGCCTTAAATATATTTATTTACCTTATATAAATAAATATACATATTTAATTCTCAAGCACTATGATGTCATATTGTTGTCAAAGGATTAAACGGTAATCTTGTTACAGATGGATGATACTTAAAACAACTCCAAAACTCTGTCTCTCTCGGAAATTACTGCCTTCAAGCCAGCAAGCAAGATCACGAAAAATCAATACTGGATTCTGCCCTGAAGCAAGGTTCCAGAATGCAAGCTAGAGAGCATTCACGGCATTACACTCGCCTGAAGGAATGTGAACTTGACCTGAAATGCACTGGACAAGAAATACACAAAGCCAGGCATTGCATGTTAGTAATGCTGTCTGTCTGCTTGTGTAGCACATTAGCAAGGAACCGTGCAAGGTTATGGCAAGTCTCTTAGCTTCGAGCAGGAGCTCATCGTGTTCTGTTCAAGGGTCACGTCAGCACATTGCTGCCAGAGTGTTCTTTGTGAAAACAGTGATATACTTTGGACAGGGCTGTTCACTGTGGTCTAGTGTAACTGGGTTATGTTAACGCACTGAATAACAAAACCCATTTAAAATAAAAAATGTCAAAACACATTTTCTCACACTGGTTGGATTTGCCTAAGATAATCATATAGAAAACACTAAGCCATCTCCATGGTAAAGTGAAATGCTGCACATGTGAAAACTAATATATAAAGGTACCATTTATCGGTTCATATTCAGCATTCGTCTGTGACCATAGACTTCAGTGGGGAGGGAAGAATGTTAATAACAACATAACCTCAAACAATATCAAACCCATAATAAGCAGCTGAAAGTCAACAACATTCAGTTATTGGAAATAAAGTCGCTCTTTTTGAGTTGTTGTAGGCATATCTTGATTAAAGTCCCAATACAGCTCAAAACTTACACAGAAGACATGAAACTAGTCAAACAATCAGGTAGTGGGGTGATGCTATAGCTGCCCAAAGCCGGGAACTCAGGGAGCAAATTCTTCCAAGTGTGTCACACTGTTCCGAGATGACCAGCAGTTCAAAAAGAGCCGGCAACCTGTGTCACGTGTTTCGGAGGAAGCATGTGATAGCTTCACCCTCTCTGGGGGTGTACTGTTCCTCCCTGGAGCTTCTGTACATCATAAACACATTGCTTATGTGTACAGATTGCCTTTGTGAGAGGAAATTTACAACATTTAATTGTCACTCGTCCATTTGCTACTCCCAACCTTTAGCCAATTCAACACACCTGCTCCTAATCATCCACAATCCCGCCCAGTATACAAAGACACTCTCTCATACACGCCTTTCAAAGTATCACACAATGTTCTTGTGCCTGTTGTACTGAGTCTTGTTTGTCTTGTTTTGCCCATTTTTGGCCTTGCTAGATTCCTGTGTAAACATTTCTTGAACATTCTTTGATATCCTGATTGCTGATTACCTGATCTTTGCCTGATTTTTGACTCTGAATATTAGACATTGTTTTGGGTTAGTAATTAAACTGTTCAATCCACAGTTGCATCTACTTCCAACAACACTTTGTGACATTATTTCAGTTCAATTATATTTGTTGATTCTGTACTAAAACAAGAAACTATTGGTTGTGGAATATTTTAAACTATTTTAAATTTGGCATAAAAATTGACCCTGGCCATTTTGTCCTGTCTTCTGCTCCTCCCCCGAGCATGGGGCAGCATGTTTCCTTCGCCAAAGGGCTCTCTACTAGTTTTATGAGAAATGTATTTGGCCCTTGTGACTTGTGACAAGGGCCAAATTCGGATGGCTAGATGACTGGGTCAGAGCATCTCCAAAACAGCAGCTCTTGTGGGGTGTTCTGGTGACAGTGTCATGGGCACCCAAGGCTCATTGACATGGGGAGTGAAGACTAGGCCATCTGGTCCAAAACCACAGAACAGCGATTGTATGGGGAAGAGAGGGAACCTAATGCACCATGTGGATGTTACTTTGACATGTAACAACTACCTAAACATTGTTGCAGACCAAGTACACCCTTTAATGGCAATGGCATTCCCTAATGACAGTGGCCTCTTTCAGCAGGATGATGCACTCTGACACACTGCAAAAATTGTTCAGGAATGGTTTGAGGAACATGACAATGGGTTTGAGTTGTTCATTTGTTCATTTGGCCTGCAAATTCTCATCACCAGTGGGATGTGCTGGACAAACAAGTCTGATCCATGGATGCCCCAGCTCATAACTTACAGGACTTAAAGGATCTACTAATGACTTGGTACCACATACCACAGCACAGCATCAGAGGTCTTTTAGAATATTTTGGTGGTGTATATAT
>JANCOA010000002.1:9249754-9259849 GCA_024363135.1 Leptodoras oyakawai | reverse complement strand
CCCACCCGGGGATCGAACCCAGGTCCTTCTTGCTGTGAGGCGACGGTGCTACCCACTGCGCCACCGTGCCGCCCCATATGCAAATTATTACAGAAATTTTCAATGGTAGAAATATCATGGAAAGAAACATGTAGGCACTTCTTTCTGCATGTGGTTGACACAGCAAAGCTGCTGTGCCCATAGAGAATATAATAATACTATACTAATACTATATAATACAAAGTTTCCAAGACTCCGGAATGGAACTGGTTCAAGAATGAGAGCTGATTTGGTGGAAAACGAGTATACATGTTCTATTATTTATGCACCAAGCCTCCTTGTCCAACAACAAACACTGGAGTTCTTGTAGTGAAATTCTGGTAGTCTTTTTATTAGGTCTTTCTTGTTAGCAGTGTTGCTCACCTGGAAAATAGATATTCCTTGTTCATATTTCAGTTCAGTCTCTCATAGATGCACCTTTCTCTCAATTTTTCTCACAATCTTTCTATTTCTGTTCCTGGTTCCTACAGGGTTATTTCTTTACTATATCATATTCCTCATTGTTTACAAAGCATTACATTAAAGTTCTAAACCAGGGCATGATATGTTTTCTGGTTGTCTGCAACCTACTTAGTTTGAGGTGATTTTTTTTTTATCAAGGTGACACTTTATCACTTCTACAAAGCCACAGATGGGGATGAATTTTTTTCAGGTAAAAAGTATTACATCATTTGCAGCTAGAGTTTTAGGCACCACCACCACTCTTTGTGTAAACAATTTATTTCTGATTACTATCAGAGCATAGTGTGATGATGGCTATACTGTACATATTGCTGCCTGTAGAACAGACATCATGATTCTCTACATTCCACAAGCTTCACAATTGTGAAGGTGTACATGAGGGAGTGCTTCACAAACTCCATGTGTTCCATATTGACTTATGTTTTTGTCCTGCTCTTTTTGAAAAAAAAAAACCTGCCTTGGAAAAAACTGCATTGTAGTGTGTAATTCCATTCATAAGCTTTTCTGTAGTATAGATACATCCTCCATTGAACAGGAAGAGACACACCTGTCTTTTGTCCAAACATGATCCTGGTCTCTACAGTTCTCCATCAAACCTGTGTGTTTAACGATTTACATAAAGATAATCCCATTCAAGACCTGCATTTTTAGAAAAATGTAGGCTTTTGGAGCTGCCCAGGCCTGACTATTCCTTTTTGGAAACAAAGAGATGTTATAATCTGGTTGGCAATGAGATATACCTCCTCAGGTGTCTCCACACCCAACTGAGACACCAGAGCAAGCCATCACAGTCCTGAAGAAAGATCCCTAAATAACAGAGCTTCTGATTACACGCAGGCTTCTCTGGACATGTTAGGATCACTTTTGATGAAGGTTTAAAAATTTCAAGAGGTAGATATTGTATTTCAGCACCCTTGCAATGTACAACTTGTGCAGACGGATCAGACATGATTCAGTGAGGTGATTTCTTGTTTTCATTTGTGGTTTTGTCACTCAGGATGACAAGGCGTCATATTTATCCCAAAGATAATGTGCTGCTCAGCAGACATAGTAAGCTCTTATTTCGATTCCTATTTGAATCCTCTTTGTAGTGGCTCTACCACTGTCATTAAACCCAATAGTTCAAACCACCTGCCTTATATTACTGTGTGAAACTCTAGGAAGAGAAAATGTTGTGCTTGACCCAGTCATGAGAACATTCAGTTATTAGGGACTTGGCCTTGCAGACATGAATACAATGATGTTTAAACTGGGGCCCCTTAATAGGCAGCCTAGCCATAAGAAATGAATGCAGTTGAAAGTTCATGAAAAGAACTTTAGGAAAGCACCACAGGAACTGTAAGCCTAAAATAATACGATTTGAATGTATAATCGGTCATCCTTTAATCAGAACACTGTTTGTTAGTGTGTGGAATGGATGTGATAAACTCATCTCTTTATAACTGTTTATTGTCCTCTAGAGCTCCTCGTCACCCAGTAAAAGCCAGTCACCTGACAGCAGCACTGGATCTACCAGCAGGAAGCAGAAACCAGCCATCTTGGACTTATACATCCCTCCACCTCCATCTGTGCCTTATATGCCACGGTGAGAGAAACGGAGAGAATGAGGGAGAGAGATTATTAGACTTAGCCACATTCCTGTGGGTTAATGAATGTACTTCACTGTCCCCTCCCTTTGTCACTAAAGCGTTTAACCTCACTCTGCATTCCCTTCCGCTATGCTTCCTTTCTCTCATAGCTTACTTAAGCCAGCACTCAGCCTGCATCAGTGAAAAAGCCTTCTTATCTTTCTTCCATCTTCTCCCATTACTTCTACCAATATTTATGTTATATGGCTCTTTTGCTCTGTTTTTGTATTAAGCAATATTACATTACAACTTTTGTCCATTGTCCATTTTTAATGAAACATTAAAGGGACTGCTCCTGATTTATTAACCTGGTTAATTGTATTATTAGTTCCTCTTGAATAAGTAAATGGGTATTTTTGTTGCCACAGGGAAATAAGGACCAGTTCATTCAGCGGTATTAACAACAGACCTAAAGGCTCCGAGTCACCCAACTCCTTCCTGGATAAGGAGAGCCGCTGCCGCTTCAGCATCACAGAGCATGACAAGCTGGCTGTCTACCCTGTGGAGGCTAGTGTGGTGCAGACGCGGCTTAGAGAAAGAAACTCCTCATATGGTTAGTAACAAAGCGGTTCCAGCACATTTATTGTTAACTTTTAACGCTATAATGTAATATTCTGAAGAGCTCACCATATTGCTAATGTTTGGATTTGTATTCATCATGTATTTCTGCAATGCAGGTAAACCACGACCTCTCTCCATGCCAGCAGAAACATGTCTGAATGTGACAGACCCTTACACCAGGCCATGGATACAAGGAAGGAAAGGTATGTGGTGTGTAAAGACAGCAGCATCCACCTTTCCACCAACCACCACGAGAAAATATAAACAGAAATGCTGTAAATAGCATAAACAAGATAAGACATTTTAAAAGTTGTTTTAAAGAGATATAAGGTGATGGTAATGGGCTAAACAGCCACTTTCATTTAGATGTTCTTAATCATATATGAAAGAAATGAATTACGTTTACTTTTTGAGCAAAACTCAATCTCACTTTTCTTTTAAAAAAAACATTTAAAACCTTTAAATATCAATTAAATAAAATATATATGTCTTCCTTACAAGCATGCTCTGATTTCCTCCATCACTTCCTCTTTTCTCATATTGTGTAGGTGAAGATCTCTTGTACAGATACCTCAGTAATGAGCGGATACCCACTATAGCTGAGGAGGTGCCGGCTATGGGACGCTCGTACAAAGCTACAGAAGAGAGATGTGTACGAGGCGTAGATCGCGTCCGGAACAGCCGGTTTCTCGTCAATGTAGACCTCCACAACAACGCCACCATCCCTTATCAGGAGGACTTTGCCAAAAACGCTATGACGTCCACTCCGAAAAGACCTCCTGCGGAGCCCTCGCTACTGGTCAGTTGGATCACCAGGCTAAAGCTACTGACTCATTAATGTCACTTTGCTCTGTCTAGCTGTCCTGCCCTTACTCCTTTTTCCTTTCTCCTCATTCCTACCCTTACTTTTCTAACTGATTTTCTGCCTCAAACTGCTTTTGTCACTTTGTCACTCACTGCCTTCTAGAGTGATATAGAAAACAGCCATACTTACTCTAAAATATTTTTAAGAATGTTTGGAAACACAACAGGAATTTCTTTAGCAAGAAAACAAAGGGCTGAAATATTAAGTCACACAGCATTGTGTAATAATATTGTACATTGTACTGTATGACACTTGCAGTACATACCTACCTCCATCAAATTCTGTATGTGAAAGCATTGCATAAATTAGTTTAATTGTAGTTTAATTTTCACAACATTCCTGATATTGGAACTGTGCATACTGAAAAACGTGTTTCCAAACAGTCTTTATGTGAACTAAAACCGACCCTTGTCATCAAACGCATTCAGGTGTCCCTAATGCCCTAACATTTCAAATGAAAGGATGAGGATATGTGTACTGATGATGATATTTTGCATAAGCATCACCTATAGCACACATTTGGTCAGTTGGTAGGCAGACCGGAAAAGGGATTTTGTCACATTTCTTTTTAGAATTGGTTAATCTGGTTACTTTAATGTTATAAGTTATTTCTTTCTGTTTATACCTTCTCACATCACTGGTTTTTACTCACCAAGGTTTTTATTTAATTTTATTTTATTGTGATTTGTTATCTCCAACTGGAGAAACCTTTTGCAAATGTTTTTCTTTTTTTTATCTTAAAGACCTTTTCTCCAAATATCCCTTGTATTTTAAGAGTATTTTTAATTCAGTTGTTGCCTTTGTAATGCTTGTCTTTAAATTACCAATGGTATAGTTTACAACAAGGCCAAATTTTGTATACCATTTTCTAGACTTTGGACAATAATGATGTGTATGAGGATATAAATATTTTATTGCCATGCATTATCAGCTGAGCAGAATGATCCACTTGGCTATAAGCATTCTCAAATGTCTGACATTAGTTTCAAATGTTGGTTGATCTTAATGCCAAATTCAAATGTCTTTAAAGACTATTCAGAGTTTTCTCTCTGTACAAAATGTTATTTGGAAAAGTCACTCACTCAAGCATTATTTATCATATCTCCTAGTTGTTTCCAAGTATTCCAAGTATTCCATATAATTAAAACACCAAAGCTCAGCTTCTGACTCTTCTGACAAATTCCATGTAATATGTGAAATATTTGTAGAATAAAAGAGGACCACCAGCTAGCAACTTAGGCAAGCTACCCTGCTAAGGTTAAGGTTTCTTCACACTCTTCACAGTACTAATGTGTCTAGTAAGCTGAAATCCTTTCCATTATTTTCCTGCATCACTTTTTTTCTGATTAAGTAACTGGGAGAAAATGGAAAGCGACTATAGGTGACTTATTCATCAGGCTTTGGGCACATACTGTGTGTGTTGCTTTTATACTTTTTTTTATGCTTTTCTGCTACAGTAGAAGCAATAGATAAAACATTCAGCTGGTCAACATATTTTTAATGGCATCTTATTTTGAGCAGTAATCTGCCCAGGACTAGGTCAGTGACTGAACTTGCAATATTCTGTTTGATTCTGCATAGCTCAGTCACAGGTCTTACTCTTAGGAAAGCAGAGACACCAGACTGTATACTGTTTATACTGCCAGTGGAGGTAAAATTTGTTTATTGTCCATAAAATATCCTTTAATGGTGGGAAGCAGATTATTAGAGCGGTTGAATCATACTGCTTCTTGCATTGAGTGTCTACATGCACACCAGATTCTTTATAATGCTGGTCTTGTGTTTGCTTGTTTGTTTGTTTTTTCATTTGTGACAATTTATTTGAGGTTCGTAGCTCAGCCCAAAATTTACAGCACAGGGGTTAAACAGTATTAAAGTATTGTAAGATATTTATATTGCATTTGGGGATTATTTGTACTTGGCTTTTGTACTTTAAGTGATGTGTATAATTAAAAGTGCCATGCCACATCTGTTTTGTATTGTCTTTATTTAATTACATTTCATTTATTATATGGATTAACACTACATTAACAATATAGGTCAGATTGCAGGTATCAAAGTAAAAGCAGTTTCTATTAAAGCAATGCATTGGCAAGAGGCAAATTTGGTTTCAGTAATGTAAACAACATATACCTTATCTAGCAGTTTATTAACAAGTAATTTAACAAATTCAGTAGTGGATTTAAATACAAAAAATACATGTGGAAACTAAGACTCTGGTTGAGTCTTGCATGAAATGAAATTCAATCATGTTTGCTGATTGTAAATGTTTGTCAATAGAACACCAGCACAAATGATGCACATACAAAGAAAAGACGCATATTATTAATAAATAAATATTATTGATATATAATTTACATGTACTGTGTTCTAAGATCAGAGAACTTGACAACTGTGATGAGGAAATTATAATAGAAATAATAAAGATACTAACACAGGTTTTGACAAGCTTTTTCAAATGATGGTTGATTATTTTAATTCTTCATGTCTGTTTCTTGTCTGCAATGCCATTGCCCTCTCTGTCATTCACCCCTCCTGGCGCTCCGCTCTGCTCTGCTCTGCTCAGATATGGCTTGTATGGGAATTCTTAACAACTCCACTCATATTACTTAAGTTTCCTCTAATAACCTGCCTTGCTTTAGCTTCTCTAACAACATAGTTTTCTTCAAAACTGTCAAAGAGCTGTGATTGAAATATGTTCGTGTTTTCTTAGCAAACTGCACTGTAAATATTTTTGTAAATTAAGTCAGTAAATTGAAAATCGTTTAAGGGGTAGTTAGAAGGGTCAGTTTCTTTCAGCTTGCATGAACAGGTTCTTTCACAAACAACTCTTAGAGACTGTAATCTCTGCTCTGCTATACTTTACAAAATGAGAATATCTGTATAAAATAAGGCATCTAGCTCTTTCTCTTTGTCTTTACTCAGCACTGGCTTTAAACACAAAACTACTCTATTAGACCGTTATATGCCTTTATATAAAAAATGAGTTCAAAAGAAATTATATGAATACTTCAGATTACATCATTTGTTCTAAACATTCAGTGGTTCAGTAGCCTTCCACTGTAGTGTAGCTTATTCAGACACTGTGGGTGTTAATACTTTGTCTGTGTCCCACTACAGGATCCTGACTGGGCATCCAGCAGTGCATTTATGAACAGGTGAGTGGCCGCTGCACCTCTCAAGGACACCCCATGAGTCTCTCAGACTGTATATCCACTACATTAGCGCTTCACTGAGAGGCCTCGTATAATTTATGCTGTCAGTTATGTGGAATGCATGATGGGTGGCTTGGGTGCCGATGTGCATACACTGACTGCACACAGTGAAGCACAGCCACAGATGGACATAGAACACAACACAAAAGTCCAGATTTGCTATAAAAGAAATGAGCATCACTGGCATACAAATGACGTGGGTCATGCAAAAATAGCACTTTGCTGCCTGTCACTAGTTAGACTGAACTATGAACATACACATTACAACTCAAAACTATTTTCTTTAATCTTTTCTCTGAAGAAATGCAATACATCTACAGTTTGACTAGAATATTTACAAGATTAATACTTTAAATGAATTTTTTAAATGAAGATCATGAGTGTAGCCTTATTGTACAAGCACAAAATCATAAGGATTTAGCCTCCACAATCTGGGCATGTAAAAAGCAATATTACACAAAATGTCATGTCTTATTCCTCCGGGTACTCCGGTTTCCTCCCACAGTCCAAAGACATGCAGGTAGATGAATTGGTGATGGGACAATTGGCCCTTAGTGTGTGAATGCAAGTGGGAACGTGTGTGTGTGTATGAGCCCTATGATGGATTGTCTGGGGTTGGTTCCTGCCCTTGCACTCAGAGTTGCCGTCTGGGCACCGGTTCCTCCAGCACCCCGTAACTGGGAATAAGCGGTACAGATAATGACTGACTGTCATGTCTTATACTAGTTATTCTGACAAATTGTCTTTAAATGCAGGTTTTAATAATACTAAAAAAGACTCTTTTGATGGCATAAGATCTGTATTTCTGATAGAAACATCGACAAACTATACCACAATTCTGAGAACTGAAACATAAGTTCAACTAGTTAAAAAGTATTGTAATTACACACCTTCGTACAACAGTAAAGCCAACAGTAAAAAGACTGAGTGGTGCCCATAAAATTAAGTAGAATGTTAACTTTTAATTTTACATTAGATTAACTGATCTAATGTAGAACAGTTGATTCAACTTTTTAAATCCATTCCCACTGTTCCAATGCTTTTTCCTTTGCTTTCTGGCCTGTCTTTATTAGGTACAGCACTTCAGCAATGCGAGCCTGGTCATTCTCTCAAGCGGTAAGAACCTCACTCTTTTCCTCTCTATGTTCTCTGACGAGTCTGAAACATTTCACTTTTTTTCTACGATTTGATTATATCACTTGTGTTGTCACATGCAACGTGAACTGCAGTACATTGGGAATGAGGTAAAGCAGCGGTCAGAAATAAATATTAAAAAGAGAATCTGTTTGATCCTAACCTGAGACATGCAGATATTTGCGGTATATTCCTATACCTCAGATATTTTATGCACACCTGCATGTGTACATTTTTGCCCCTAATCAGATATACAATGATGATAATAAAACTTTTCCATTATAATTCATATGTAAGGTAATTCTCACTACTGAATGAACTTTGACCTTTTTTGCTATGAATACCTTACACCTTACAGCTTGAAGCAAATACTGTATATTTTCTCACAGTTGAAGAATGAGCTTATTTCTAGTGATTTAGAGTGGAAATATTTTAGCGCATGGCAGGTGTTCTCAGATTCCCCATGTGTGACATGAACATTTAACACATAAAACCCTTTCAGTTGCGTTCCCACGGCCCCCTCCCCACTTCTACACACACGCTGTTACTGTCCTAATATGAATACTGTGTCTGAGACTATATGAAGCAAAACTGTATCCTATGTCAGAGTGTTGATCTTTCCTTCCACACTCTGCTTACACTCCTAGTCAACATATAGTTTTTTAAATAGGTGTTTCATTGTTCTCTTGTGCAACACCACAACTGTCATTGATCCATCTTTGTACTTGTGTGCAGTTTTAAAATGCAAGTTATGCTTGGATTTCTTTACATGTCCATATTTTCCTTCAGAGGGATGTGCTGTATCTGAGCACTCAGGAGAAGTAATATATAAGTAATATAACATTCACTGGAATTTTTAAAGCTATGCAAGATACTGACTGCGATAAACAGTGGCTCATAGGAAGCCATGATGTATGCAATGTTGTAACCTGATACTTCTAGTTCAGGCTTAGGCACACAGGGAGAAGACAATTATGATCTTCCTGTGTCTTGCCCCTTGAGCAAAAAATTTTAATCCCTGTGACAATTACCATGTAGTATTTTTTTTCTGCATTGGTGTGACCAATCATCCTTCCCATGAAATTCACCAAACAGTGCAGGCAAGTGTATAAGCACTTCACTCATACTGTAAATATATAAAGAATTTGTGGTTAAAAAACAGTCCAGCAGTGAACAGACACATGGAATGCGTCATTTGATTAGCCAGCCATAATTGTACTACTAAGAAAAGGGCTAAGAAAGAAGTGCCTATGTTATCATCAGCAGTCACTCATTTTAATAGTGTGTGCAGACGTTGTGAACACTGTTTTGGCTACAGCTCCAACAGTCTGCTGATAAGTATAGAGATTTTTAAAGAATGTAAATAAAGTGCATTTTTGACTCTGCAGTTAAATGGTGTGTCCAGATTTTTAGACATGATCCAAAACAAAGCTGCCTTTTCAGAAATATGGTGTGAGACAGGAATACCCACTGGATGGGATGCCAGGCCACCAAGGCACCATATGCACACATTTAAACAGTTGTTTAGTCTAGTCATCCTACTGGCCCTGCTTTTTGGAGATTGGAGGAAACTGGAGAACCCAGAGGAAACCCACACAAATATAATGAGAACATAGGGAGAAATTCCACACAGACAGCAACCCAAGCTCTGGACCGAACCAGGGATCATGTGAGTGGGAAACCATACCCACTACACCATTATACTGCCTAGCTTAAATTTTAATTGGTGCAAAATCAATGGCTGTATAAAGACTATGCAAAATACATAGCAACACCACCTTTGCACATAATTGGATTTTCAACACAATTTAATAGCTGGAGCTTGGGAGAGATGGGTCATAGCATTTCGAAGGTAGAAGCAAACTTTGGATGTTCATGTGTGAGCATTTCAAGGGTGTACCATGACTACAAGTATTCTGGCAAAACCATGAACTTACAACAGCAGTGCGGCTCTAAAAAGACTCCGGTTGAACGTGACCAGCATCACCTGGCAAGAATCGCTTCATGCGATAGACGTGCAACACTGACTCAAGTAACATCGAAATTCAATGGCTTCAACAGACATCATTGTGAGGACTGTGCAATCCTCCCTACAAGATCCTGTGGGGGAACCTACAGTGGATAGCGCTGTCGCCTCACAGCAAGAAGGACCCGGGTTCGATCCCCGGGTGGGGCGACCTGGGAAATTTCT
>JANCOA010000002.1:9237588-9249654 GCA_024363135.1 Leptodoras oyakawai | reverse complement strand
CTACGATGGATTAGCGCCCTGTCTAGGGTTGTTTCCTGCCCTTGCGCTCAGAGTTGCCGGCTGGGCACCGGCTCCCCTGTGACCCTGTAACTGGGAATAAGCGGTACAGAAAATGACTGACTGACTGACTAGCAGCACTACAATTACATAATCAACAGGAGATACAATTCATTAGGTCTGCTTGAATTGCAGTACTAATTAGTAGTCATAGATGTGATTTAAGGATTATTTAACCGGTGACTACCCACACCACACTCCTACCTTCATTCTGCTGGACAAACCTCATGCCATCCATGTTAAAAACAGAGTTAGAGCGACACGCAGTGGCTATTCACGAAACTACAGTTATTTTTCATTAAGCTTTCGAACTCGTGTTTGGGAAGTTTCAGATGAAGGGCGTACGTGTTGTCACTTTTATAGCCTAAAAGAAAAAAATATAAGTAAAAATTCTTCCAGGGTAGTCCGGCATGTGCATCGCCATGCTCTGTAAATTAATCTATAGCTTACAGAATATATTTGTTTCCAAAAAAGAAGGTTTAAACCCAAAGCTGCGATCAGTGAATGCCCGAGGCCAGGTAGGCTACCTGTTAATGAAATACACTGAAAAAGAAGAGAGAGAAAAACAAGAATGAATCCTCCTGGTGTGTGAGCTGTTGGCATACAGCAGTTGTAACACAGCGAGGTTTCAAGCCGCACGCTGAGACGAAACATGAACTTCACTTTTACTGTTCCTCTTTCTTCTGTCAACACGGATTAAATATCACACACAATCACACACACACACACACACACCTGCAGCCATCGAATGACCAGCGAAATGGGAGCTTAAGTGTGACGCTCAGGTCATTTTTTCCGTGGCTCAGTCCCTAACCGCATATTGTTGTACTAAGCAGTACACATCCATTACAGTGAGCTGGCTGATTATGCTCTGTAACATAGCTGGCTGCTGCGTGCTTTTTTTCCATGATGCAAAAAATAGCCCGGAAGAGCAATACTGTTTTTTTTGCGTAAGGCAGAAGGGAAAGCTTTCACAAGTGAGTGGAGTTTGCATTGTTGTCAGCTCTCGCCGCTAGAAGAGAATGTTTGATCAAAACAAAACTGAAGGTTTGTCGCCTTCAACCAGTCCAAGTAAGTCTACAGTAACGTGTGATGACCCTGGTGAGGGACTTTGGGACTTTGGGTGTCTTACCAGCTGTTTTTAACGTATGTATAATTCATAGAATAATTCAAGGTACTTTATTTAGCCTGTACAAATAACCTGTTTAATTTTTTTTTTTTTTACAATAAATATGTATTAAATGTTAAATAGCAAACAATAGTTTTTTTCCCTAGTTAATCTGAGTTGGCAGTTTATTATGTGCATAATAAGTCAGTCTAAGTCATATCTAGTCTAGTCTAAAGAAGTCGTCTATCAACAGTTTAGTTTTACACTAAACAGGTGATAGGTGTATCTGACAACACTACAACTACAGGATGTTTATTTATGTGCTTGTGAAGCAATAAGTCAGTCATATACATTATGTACTGTAAACTGGTTAAATTAATATGAATAGTAGTTTATGTGTATTGTTTTCTGGCTTAAAAAGGCTGTACTGAACTACTATAGTTTCTCCTAAGAACATTCAGTTTTGCATCAGCAATAACATATTAGATCTGCCATACAGGAGAAACAGTTAAATTCTAAACTGAAGCTCCCATTTACCCTTGGACTGAATTAGATGTTACACCCGAAAGGAGGAACTGAAACTAGTTGAGGAAATTGAGTAATACCACTCTTCATTTAGCACGCATTTCCAGTAACCTTAATGTATACAGCCTACCAATTCTATTGTGCTGGATAAGATTTGAACATTTGCTTTTTCTTTAATATTTCTCCACCCACTCGTCAGGAACCCAGCATTGTCTGTATTGTCTTACTTTGATGGTTTCCATCTCCTGACTCACCTTAACCATGAATTCAATGTTTCTAATCACTGACATTGGGAACAGTTATAGAAAAAGACTGTGAACAAGTGATGGCTAGGTTAGGAAATATAAATATAGATAGCCCTTAAAAGTGCATATACACATTCAGGAAGTAGACTTAGTCAGCATGATCACTGTACAAATGTATGATACACTGATTGTTTCATAACACTGACTTCTTAAAAAAAGCAGCTTATATGTTAATAAGCACTTTAGTTTGTTCATAAATATGAAGCAACAAATGTCATTAGAACACCAAAGTGCACTAATCTAAACTTGCGAAATTTCAAAAAGAGCTTAGTTAATCGCTCCTATTTTAGTTTAGTCTTTGTGGTGTGTTTTTTCGGTGTAGCTGTTCTCTGTCATGATGTCACTTCCTACCACTGCCCTGAGAGAAGCATGTTTGAGGTTTCAGCTGAGTTTTTCACATTTCAGTTCTTCAGTTCATGTGGATTAAGCTTATTGACTAGTAGTTTTTGTTATTCTGTGATTACTTTCAGTTAAACTGCTGCATGTGGTTATGTTTCAGGCCTCTTTCCCCATCTCGCTAGATCCTCGAACGGATGTTGCTGAATACAACCCTGTAAGTACTCCACCAATTTTCATGTCTTATTTAGTATTTCTTACTCAAGGCAGAAAAGGGTATATAAAAACATGAAGGTGTAGTGTGGTTGTTCTGATGATGTATAATTTGTATGTATGCAATGTATCCCCTTTCTCTGTTGATATGTGCACCCATTTTAGGTGTCCCTCAGGCACAAGTCTAAGAAGAAGACTCAAGGTAGGCCAGGAGTCACAGTTTGCAATTTGCAGTATTGATGTATAAAACCAATATCTAAAGGGGTTTGTTTTAAATAGACAATGCAACAATGAGCAGGAGGAGGGTTTCTGTGAAGGACCTGGGCCCAGTGGACCACCAGGGCTGGCTCTACCGAAAGAATGAGGGGAAAGGGTTCCTGGGCATTAAGTGGAAGAAGTACTGGTTTGTTCTGAAAAAAAACTCACTGTATTGGTACACCAACCAGCTTGTGAGTGCATCCATTAGCATAACAAAACTATAGTCAATGTCTACTAATAATATTGCAAAAAAAAATTTTTATTTCCTTTATGTATTACAGTAGAAGGATTTATATGCACTGTGTCTTCTTCCTTTGTGTTTCATAGGCTGAAAAAGCAGAAGGTTACATTAACCTGAAAGATTTTCTGGTTGACCGGGCAATGGAGTGCAAAAAAAAATAGTGAGTGACATTTTTGTCCTTTGGGACAAGTCATTTATTATATTCACAAGAACATCTTCAGAGTAAATACTGAAGTAAATTTAGTGGGCTCAATTGTTAAGGCTTTAATCAACTGATGGTTATAAGTTTAAATCCTAGCACAACTATTCTTAAAACTAACCCTCTCAGGATCAGAGTCAGTTGAGATATGCTCTTAACCCTTACCTACTGTCTGAGGTGTAAGTTGCTTTGGATAAAAGCCTGAGCCATATGATTAATTAAGGTGCTTATAATGAACACATGGACAGGTGCTATATTAGATGTCTACTTTCTCATGCTCTGATTTGCTGACAGTAATAATACTTATGTACTGTAAAAAGACATAGAGTATAAAGTTTAGTGGAGGGGGGTTATGGTGTGGGGTTCTTTTAAGGCTCGGCCCATTAGTTCCAGTGAAATGCTATGCTTGAGCGTATTATAATGTTACATTTATATAGCACCTATCTCAAAGGCAAGGATGCTTTACGGTCAGCTTACACCTTTAACACCAATCACACATTGGTGAGAAGCGGCAGCCAATTGCACCCAGCATACTCTCAACTAGAGACCACAGCCCCCTTGGGGTTTGAATGGGGAATCCACCATCCACCACTGGGTGGCAGACACAAAGGAATGTGTTTGGACTGTGGGAGGAAACTGGAGTACCCGGGCATACCAAGAGATTTTTGGACAGTTTTATACAGTTTCTTTGCAGGAACAGTTTGTGGATGGTCCCTTCCTGTTCCAACATGACTTCGCACCAGTACACAAAGCAAGGTCCACAAAGACAATGGATGAGCGAATTTGGTGTGGAAGATCTTGACTGGCTTTCACACAGTCCTGACCTCAACCCAATAGAAAAACTTTGGGTTGAATTAGAGCAGAGACTGCAAGCCAGGCCTTCTCGCTTCTCGCTCAGTGTCTGACCTCAAAAATGTGCTTCTGGAAGAATGGTCATTCCCATAAACATTCCCAAACATTCCCAAAAGCATACTCCTAAACCTTGTGGAAAGCCTTCTAAGAAATTTGAAGGTGTTATAGCTGTAAAGGGTGGCCTGACATCATATTAAACCCTATGGATTAAGAATGGGATGTCACTCAAGGTCATATGTGTGTGAAGGCAGGCTAGTGAATACTTTTGGTAACATAGTCTAGCTTGCCAGATGTAGTATTTTTTTTAATATAGTGTTGTGTTTTTACTCTAGTGCTATGAAAGCGTGCCATCCAAAGGTCAGAATTTTCTACTTTGCTGCTGAGAATCACACAGAGATGAACATGTAAGATTGCTGACATTGCATTTAAATAAAGCACACATGACCTTATACGACTTTATGTAAGAGCTTCCTGTCTTGCTGTGTCTTCCAGATGGCTAAATAAGCTTGGTCTTGCATCCATACAGTATGAATCGACAGAAAGCCACCCGGCTGGTGAGTCCTCATGTGACTGTGATTCAAGTTGCTGAATATGATCCAAGCATGGATTTAGGCTTGTCCTTACTGTGTGTGTGTGTGTCTGTGTGTGCACATGTGTGTGGGAATACTAGAATGCTATAGTGAATCTAGTGATCATGAGGAGGCTGGCTCCACTGAGGCACCCCCTCCACCCTACTCTGAGCAGCTGCTGAACCAAGACTCACAGAGAGTGAATAGTCTACCAGAAACTGGACTGCCGGTGAGTCCAACATTTTGCACAGTGCTCTCTGTTTTGTATGAAACATAATCTGTTTAAGTGGTATGATTCATGTGGCTTGCAGAGGGCTTGGGTTGAGATTGACTGGTTTCACACATTTACATGACTAAAATGTGTTGCAGCATTCAAGTGCAAGTGGTATTCTGTGTCTTGCAATGTAGACTGCTGTAACAGCCATAATAGGTGTTGCGATTTTGTCCGATATACTAACAGAAGTTTTTTTGTTATTATTCTAATTCTAATATCCTTATCGCTTATTTAGTACCAACTACAGTGCCTTGCAAAAGTATTCATACTTGAAGTTTTCCACATTTTTTCACATTACACCCACAAACTTAAATGCATTTTATTGCACAAACTAGCAAGTAATTCTGGAGTTAAAATGAAAGAAGTATGGGCAAAAAATCTGGCCTGTAGATGTCTAAAACTAGTAGAGATATACCCCAAAAACTTGCAGCTGTAATTGCAGTGAAAGGTGGTCCTACAAAGTATGGACTCGGGCTGAATACAAATGCAGGCCACACTTTTCATATTTTTATTTATTAAAAATGTTGAAAACTATGTATCATTTTCTTTTCATTTTCACAATTACTTGCTACTTTGTGTTGGTCTATTATATAAAGTCCCAATAAAATTCCTGCAGTAGTGTCCAGTTCCACCCTGTACCTGAGCAGGATAAAGCACTTATGTGTGAATTAATGCCTTCCTTTTTCCAAAGCTTCCTTTTCAGCATGAAAGTTTCTTCCTACACTTTCAATACTCTGTAACTAACCTTTTAATAAATGCTGCCATTTACAGCAACACATTTTAATATACACATGTCATGAAGCTGTGGGCTGTGTATGTTAACAGCACGTTCCTAAAACTCCACTCTATGCCCGTTTTTCAGGGGAGCCTTCCTCCTCCATACTCATCACCTGTGCCCAGTGAGGCTTCGCCTTCCTCTCCAGTGAGCACTATGACATCCCAAAGCTCCATGTCTTCTCTGGCCAAACAGCGCCAGTCTTGGCTCGACCTTGTCTCCCAGGCTGGACCTACCGGTGCAGAGAGGGTGGTGTCCATTGCTCAGGTTCACACTCATGGAGATATAGTTCAAGAAGCACCATACTGCAGTGAGACTGATGCTGCTCTGGCCCAGGAACCTCGGACCAGTGTAGATCCCACAGAGCAAGCAGCGGTTACACATAACCCCAGTAAGTGTACACGATTGCCCAGTACCTTCACATTTGAAAACTAGTCAGTGTAAACATTGTCTAATTGCAGTTTTCCACTGAATGGCAAAATAACCATGATCACATGTGCTGTCACTATTTTCACTCTTCAAACCAAGATTTCCAGGCTTTTTTGTATGAGCTTGATGATGTGGGTTGATCCAGAACTAGTGCAGATCATTGATAGAAGTTAATGTCCAAATTCTTGCTTGCACACACTTATGGTCAGGATACAGTCTTGGGTTTGGATTAGACGTTAAGCAGTGTGGTGCCCTCTTGCTGGGTGGAAAAGCACTATTACTGTTACATTTACTGATGTGACTTCACTAAATGATGGCTTTAAAAATCTACAAAATGCCTTTAATCCTTTCTTAGTACTTTGGAAACAACTAAAAATGTGTTGATTTTGTTTTCAGAAGATGATGAAAGCACTAGTGATGAGATGGAAAAATTGTACATAGACCTGAAAAGGGCGAGCCTGTCCCCCATTGGAGAGCGGAGGCCATCATCAAAGCGAGAATTCAGAGCTTCCTTTATAAAGCGCAGCAAAAACCACAAAGTCAATGAGAAGCTGCACCGTGTTCGGGCGCTTAACAGCACACTCAAGGTCAGCATTTTCTGAGTTATTTTTATCAGATTTTAATCATCTCAGATTAGACTTTGGTGGCATGGTGGCACAGTGGGTAGCGCTGTCACCTCACAGCAAGAAGGGCCTGGGTTCAAATCCCCCGCTGTGCAGCCAGGATCCTTTCTGTTTGGAGTTTGTGTGTTCTACCTGTATCTGGGTGGGTTTCGACCAGGAGCTCGACCACAGTCCAAAGGACAAAGGGCAAATTGGAGATACAAAATTGCCCCTGTGTGTATGTGTGTGTGTGTGTCTGCCCTGCGATGGACTGGTTACTTGTCCGGGGTGTTTTCCCTGCCTTCTGCACAGCGAGTGCTCAGATAGGGTCCAGCATCCCCATGACCCAGTAGTAAAATAAGTGGCTTAGATAATGAGTGAGTGAGGGACTTGTTTGTATGTTACATAATATGCATGATCTTTGTCTTGGCTCCAGGCTAAAGAGGCAGATTTGCTGACTCTGGATCAGGTGCTGGCTGACCCAGCACTCACAGCCAGTAAATTCCGACAATGGAAGGAGACAAACCTGGCATTGCTACAGGAGATACATACAAAAAGTCCTCCTCAGACTGAATCCCGTGAGGCCTCTGATTTAACAGCTGCTGTTTCCCATCTAACAGAGACCAGTTTATAGACAGACATCAAACCTAAAGGTTCAGAACAACAAGCAGGCCACAGTGGACCCAAGTCAAATATTTCCCATTCTGCTACATGCAAAGTGTGTATTTTAAAAATGGGAGGACTTTACACATTATTTGTATATATCTTATGTTATTTTATTCTGTGACTTTTAAAACCACCAGTATCTCACCTGGATGCTGGAGAGTCTCACACTCTTTTTGTGTACTGCCTTGTGCTGGAGGAGTATTTTTATTGTCTCCTGATAGGACAAAACCTTTTTTAGTGAACTAACTATTTTTTTTAAACTATGTACAGTTTTAGAATGGGTTTCTTGTAAATGTTTGCTCACATTCACTCGCTGTAACTGGTCTATTTACATTTGAGTGAAATAGGAATAAACGCTCATTCTTCAACTGATATTGACTACTATTTAATTTATATTTTAGTTTGTTTGTTTGTTGTTTTCCAGTGGCAAAACACATACACTACATGTACAACATTATGTGGTATGTAGTGTAATTATAATTATATGTACATCTTACTGTATGTGCTTTAATATTGAGCTGGTCTGCTCTTTGCTGCTGTAGCCACTCTTCTGGAAAGACTTTTTCATTTAGCTACAAGCACATTAGGGAGGTCAAACATACAGTAAATGTTAAGTGATAAAGCCTTCCTGTATTCAATGGGCTCTGTGTAATTCCATCAGTCATGTTCTGCCATGTGAAATCAATACTTTTTGCATTTCATTTTGTCTCCCCAAACTGAAGCCAAAAACATGCAGTTCTCCATATTGTCACTGTATACTTCATGCATTATGATTTCCATTCCCTGGCACTACGAGGTCCAAGTTATGAATTAGATGGGTGTTTTTTGTAATGTGTTGCAGGCATCAAATTCAAAATGAGTGAATATTTGCAAAAAAACAGTAAAGTTGATCACTTTGAACATTAAATATTTTGTTTTTGTAGTGTATTCACTTGAATATGGGTTGAAAATTATTTTTATTTTATTTTTATTTCAACAAAATTTTGGAATTGGAATTGGGGATGTAAAAGTGTTATTTTGTTCATGCTTAGAGTGAATATCCAAAGAGCTTTCACAATGAAAATGTTATTAATATAATTTTATTATTAATTATTAATAACAAAAATTATATGCATCTTGGAAAAAAGTAAAACATTTGTGGTACAAGTCCTTCTAAAAAATTTGCATATTGTGATAAAGTTCATTATTTTCTGTAATGTACTGATAAACATTAGACTTTCATATATTTTAGATTCATTGCACACCAACTGAAATATTTCAGGTCTTTTATGAGAAGGACCTGTAGATGGCAGGCTTCATGTTGTGATGAATCAGTTCACAGTTTTAAAGGTGTGGTCTGACATTTAAAATCTAATTAAGTAAAGAAATGGTGTCAGCACTGACTGAGCTTGTATTATATGTACAGTTTTAATAAACACCCTTGACATTTGCAAACAAGTTGTCAGTTTGAAAATCTTTCGCTAGATAAAGTAGGCTTACACAAAAGTAATTTGATACAAGAGCCAACATAACAGGGCTGTGTGAGTCAGTCTGTCTGGCACAACATGAAGGAGAAGTAGACTGACATGCAATGACATGTTTTGTGTCTATTTTTTCAACTAAGAAAAAGCAATTAAAACAATTTATTCAAAACCAAACTGAGTAAGGGAAATAATTTGAAGTGTGCTGTTGTCTACGTTGTATAATGGAAATGCTCCCTTTATATGGTTCCCACCACTTCTTCAGGAGTACATTGTAAGGTACAGCCACTAAAACATGTTCAGAGGAACAGGTAAGGGATTTGAACTGACTCACAGATATGGAAATTTCACTTCAAAATCATTCATGAATATTAACACGAATGTTATGTAAGAAACATCAAAAAGACATACCTCCTGCTCTTTCAGGTGCATATAATTTCTGTCAGCAAGTTTTCTGAATATTTCTTTTAAACACAGAAAATAACATGCTTATTAGTGACACTGAATTTAAAATCTTTTTACAACGTATTATGTTTGATTGCTTAAGAAAAAAATAGAACATATATTTGTAGGAAGAAGAATAAAGGGATTGCTTTTCCCTTTTATGCTTAACAGATCTTTAATAATATGCTCTAATATGTAATGTATTTTAGAATTCATGAAATGAATCCAGGCTTACCAGACATGCAACTTAGACGTAGAGCCAGAAAGATGAATCTCTCAAGACTGATTCGTCCAGTGGAGTCAGCAAAGCGTAGAGATGTTAGGTTCACCAACTTATCACTAATGCTAAAGCCTAAGGGAACACAAGAATGTAATCATCGTGTGTATATTCTCATGTATGGAAGTATTCCTACATGAGAGATATGGACCTGTTCAGCTAAATGAGCCCTCTGTAATACAATACAATGTCTTAAAGCAAATTTAGTTGCATCAACTATATGACAAAAACATTAGAATGAACCTGCTGCTTCCAGTGCATGCTGAAGCTCCGTTAGTGACAGAATGCCATCTCTGTTGTTGTCCATGCGGAAGAAGATGTCCTGTGAAAACACGTGGTAAGGATTTCTGTAAGGATGTATCTCTGAGACCTTTTTAAATAGACCTTTACATATAAAGGCTACATTTTAAACCCAAATGCACATTTACCTTGTACAAATCAGCTTTTTTCAGCAGCTCTCCGAGTTCTAATGCATTGAGTGTTCCAGTAACCGAGAGCTATTAAAGAAAACTGTTAAGGAGCACCTTGATCCCAGATAGAGCTAGTTATGTACAGTTTCAAAGAATTCCATCAAACTATACATGCAAATATCTTTACTGTATTTACTGTAAATATCTTAACTGTTTGCAGATCTGTTGCAGGACTGCAGGATTATAGTTACAGTGGCTTAGAATGTATAGGATACATCCATCATAGCAACTATACTCTGGCAAGCATCCAAGCTGAAACCTCCTGTGCTTTGCACAGCACCTGGAAGGACAAATATTGATAAAGCAAAAAGTTGTCTGTAAACTAGTTTTACATCGCATATAAGACCAATTGCTCACCTCCAATATATTTCTCATTTAGAAGTCTCTGAAGCTGCTCTGTACTGATGTCCTGATACTAATATAACCAATATAAGAAATATAACATTAATATACAATATCAAATATTACATTATTTTACATTATATATATAAAGCATACAATATGACATAACATTCTATTATATAACACAATATAGAACTTAAATTTTTTTTATTTTTAACTATTACATACTGTTATTTAATATTATTATCATTTATTAATATTATTATCATTTATCCTCTTTTACTCTTAAAATATTCAGATATTTTACATTTACTGATACAGAATACAGCATTCATTTAGCTTCTTTAGTTTTGTGTTACAAAGTGCAGTTAATAAGCTTATGACATCCAATAAACCTCATGAAAATCCATACCCAAATCAGCAGGAAAACTGTATGCATTTTGTTTTCTATGAAACATTTTTCACTTTTTTTGTGCTCTTTTCAGTAAATAAAAGAGTATGGTTACGTGATCAGATATTTGACGCAGCACTTTCCCATCAAAGTCCTTCGCCATAATGGGACCTCTAATAAAAAAGAAAATAAGTGGAAATAAATTATTCATCCAAGCAGTAGCATGTCCCAAAGTTCTCTCATCACAAATTCCTCCTAAACTTAGGACACTGTCAATTGAACAATGTTAAGTGTAGTGTGTAGTGCACATACCCTGTGTGCGTTTCGGTCTTAGAACAGATGCTCAGGATGAAGGAGGCAGTTTTATTGGGCTCGTAAGCATACGGCACGGTGATGTACTCTCCTGGTTCTAACCTCACAAACTCTGTTATTTCACGTGAATCAAGCATGACTTTGGTGCAATACACCAGATTACTCATGCTAATGAAGGAAGCTGTGGATGCCCCTGCAGAATCTTTCATCTACAGGAGAGAGGAGTAAATATATGTATTCGAAGACAGATTTGTGTTACACACTGTTAATATTAGCCAAAGGTAATAATATAACGGACTAGAGTAAACTTACCTCAGGTGGTCTCTGAAATAAAAAATAAGAGCTATGAGAACAAAGACACAGACCATATTACAAAAAAGAGAGATGTTTGACAATTTTCACTAGCCTTAAAAATGCTGAAACCAAGGTGAAGATTTCTGGTGAGACGTCTGTTTCTCTTATCGGGTTTTTGCATGAGAGACAAAAGTATATTTGGCCCACTGTTTAGTAGTGGCTCACAGGTCTCAGTGATCTTGACCGGAAACTTAGGATTGTTCCAGAAAGTGTCTAAACAGATCAGCATTATAAAACTGTTAGTTACATTTAACACCTAAAGAAATGTAATATAATGAATGTTATGAATGTTTCTGACTAGTAAGATGGGCATTTAGCAGAATTAATAGCAAGTTAGTGTAGCTTCTATAAGTCTATAAGCTTCTATTTAGAGTAGTATTTCTATTCATTCATTCATTTTCATTCATTCCTTCATTTCATTTTCTTGCAATGCAGGAACAACCATAGACAGGGTGCCAATCCATCGTAGGGCACACACATGGACACACTCACACACTAGGGCCACCTTAAAAACACTAATCAACCTAACATGCATGTCTTTGGACTGTGGGAGGAAACCGGAGTACCCGGAGTAAACCCACGTGGACATGGGGAGGACATGCAGACT
>JANCOA010000002.1:9217069-9230190 GCA_024363135.1 Leptodoras oyakawai | reverse complement strand
GGTGCCTAGCATAGGGCGCAAGGCAGGAACAACCCTAGACAGAGCGCCAATCCATCGTAGGACACACACACACACACTAGGGCCACTTTAGACCGGAGTAGCCTACACCACGTGGAGGACCTTCTTGCTGTGAGGTGACGGTGCCACCGTGTCGCCCACAGAACGAAAGTCGGAGGTTCGAAGACGATCAGATACCGTCGTAGTTCCGACCGTAAACCATGCCGACCCACGATCCGGCGGTGTTATTCCCATGACCCTCCGGGCAGCGTGCGGGAAACCACGAGTCTTTGGGTTCCGGGAGAGTTCTAAAATTGTCCTCCAGTACCAGGATCACGCCAGGAGCCGAAAGGGCAGCCTCCAGAGCTATTACAGTTCCAGGCTTCGGCAACAGCGCCGTCTCTGACCCTAGCGAGCACATCGTTGCCCATCCTCACTAGCCATGAGTGTCTTAGCACCACAACCTCGCCAAAAAATGCAGATTAGTGAGAAACTGCATGCAACGTCCTCTGTCCTGAAGAATCTGCTATGGCAGAAAACTACAAAGCAATGACACCAGACTTAAACTTTAAATAAACGTCCCGTTTCAGAAAACTTCATTAAATCAATTACTCTTTAAAAAAAAAGTTTTTTTTAAATCTGTTTATTCTTATATTGTAAATTAGTCAGCACCTTGTGACCAATCAGAATGAAGAATTCAACTGTGTTATAAATAAAAAAATATTTCGTGTAATAGGCTATACATTGATCTACTATTTTAACCAGTGTCAGGTAAATCAGTTTTTGTGTGTGTGTGTGTGTGTGTGTGTGTGTGTGTGTGAAAACTTCTTTCAAAATGTTAATGTTTTATACTTCTCACAGATATGTCCTACAGGACAACCACTCTTTATAATCTTTATACATTATGGAAAGCAGGTTTTATTATTTAAGCCATAAAAAGATTGTTTAATCTCCTGTCATGTCGTGTGAAGCATGCGGAAGATGTGTGGCTCCCCAAGGAAAAGTGAATATATTCAGGAAGGGTGGATGACCTTGCTTACAGTAAGTATGTTTGTATGCACTACCACCATTTGTTTAATAAAACAACAGCAAATAGTTTTCCCAGTATAGACATGTACCAGAAGGGAATGAGTAATGGTTATTACTAATAATGTTATTATTAGATATTGAATAAATATCCTTCAAAGAGTGGATGAGCTACTTGTCAAATATTCCTATTGAAAACACCAATTTATACCATATACTCGTATCTAAAGAACACTGGCTTTTCTTCATTTTAGATTTATACAATAAGAAATATGCTGGAATTGGTATATGCTATCTGTAATGGTGGAAGTACAGTTTTATGGTGAATATGTGAGGAAGTTCTACTTAAACGAAGTCAGTGCCTTCAATGCAAAGGCCATTTCCGGCCATTGAAATGCTAGGTTAGGCCTTTCTCACTTCACAAACGCAGGATGTGGTCCCTGGTCAGGCTTATGTGCAGCAAATAGGCATTATAAAGCAGTAAAATATACGTGTACAATAAAGCTCTCCTGCAATGGACCCAGTGATAGGAAACGCGACTTAGATAATGAATGAATGAACTCTCATAAATGTGGCATGCAACAATCAGTTTATTTTTTAGTTCTCAAAAAAATCGAATGGTAAGACTTCCGAGTAACAATGACCAACATTAAACAGCTCAGCTAACTGTGAATTACACCAGCTCCCGTAAAAGAGCTTGTGAATATTTTTTTTCATAGTGGGACACAGTGAGCTTGTATATTATACAACAGTTAGTTCCAAGAAGAGGAACTAACTGGCTTGTTTACTGGAGCCACCTTTAACCAGACTGTAAATCAGTGTGACCTGTAGCCGAGAGCCTATCAGTGTGGCTTCACCAGGATCTACTTCCACAAGTGGAGCAAAAGTTATTTCTATGGCCATATTGTGTCCGAACTCTCAGTTTCTCAATATATTTTTTCTTACGTATAGCAATGTCGCACTTGTGTTGTTACATATCGGCACAGCTGCGGTTACCTGAGGCACTCTGTTCAAATCACAGCTTTGCTGATATTCAGTGAGTGCACTCTTACTTGTATGATATTGCATAATTTTTACAGAGCTCTGAGTATTTCCACAGCTGTGGACTGAAAGGCATGGCTTAATAATATAATTAAACAATCATATATAATATAATATATAAATATATCTAAAATAATAATATAATTAAACAATGTTAATGAATTAATTGAGCTATTCATTCATTCAATCTGAATAGAAAAAAAACTTTTTATTAAAATTATTACTTTTTATTATACTTTTTATTAAGATTATTTATTTAATAATATGTCAGTAAAGCTGCAATGATTTTATTGGTAAACAAAGCACAGGACATTGTGGCCTTAATGTGGTTCAATAAGGTTTTGCAAACGCAGTGTACCGTTAGAACTTTGTCTGAATAAGAGCTACTATTTTGGGTCTAACTTGTTTTCAGCTGAGAAACAATATGGAAAAGAAGTCAAAACAAACCATGGTCAGGAGGGCAATTGTTTTAGACTTCCAGGCAGGAACTCGCCTTGAGAAAAGACAAAAGAAGTGTGCTGAAAAATATTATTTCCGTTTAGGATTAAACTCTAAACAGGATGAGGTTGTTTGTGTAAGGCATTTCACTGCTGAGCTGTTAAAGCACATTAGAGGCCTACGAACAGCATCTAGTCTGGGACATGAACTGGATATAAAGGCCTATAGGTTAAATCGGTGGGAAGATGCGCTGGGCTGTGATCGCGGTGCTCTGCGCGCTGCTGGCTGCTGAAAGAGCGACATGTGCCAACAGCAAGTGCGCAGGCAAAGCGTGCTTCACTCTCCACACAGAGAAGTTAACGTTTGACGGAGCCAGAGCAAACTGCGACGAAAACGGTGGCTACTTGGTTAAAGTAAGAGACAATAATGATTTGGAAGCTGTGAAGTCACTTCTCGCGTCAGCCGGGAAGCTTTCAGTGCGGGAAAAAGTCTGGATAGGACTGAAGCTTTCTAAGGGTAGCTGTGTGCTCGATGGCGAGCTGCTGCGTGGCTTCAGGTGGATCTCTGGCGCCTCCAATTCCTCCTACTCCAACTGGGAAAAGGAACCGAGGAGCACGTGCACGGAGGAGCGCTGCGTTTCGCTCTCTACTTCAACCGAGCAACTTAAATGGAGTGACGGATCTTGTAAAGAGCGCGCGCTTTATGTGTGTGTGAATTATTTTAGGGGCATGTGCAAACCCTTGTTACTGGCGGGACCGGGAGAAATTAATTACACACCTCCATTTTTAAAAATGCCACTTAAACAAGATGGCACATTGGCTGCGTTACCTATCGGAACATTTGCTGAGATAAGCTGCGTTTATAGCCGTGATATGAACACTTCTACCATATGTAACGAAAAAGGCGCACATTTCGCTTGGGAAAAGCCCGGGCCGTTTTGCGCTTCGGCTCAGCGCAGTTGCAAAAACAGAAACGGAGGATGTGATCAGATGTGCCGTGATGATGGCGCCGGAGTGCGTTGTGAATGTAAAGAGGACTACTATCTCGGCGATGATAAAGTCACATGTTTCCTTAAAGACGCCTGCCGCGATTCACCCTGCGAACACGAGTGCGTGTCAAAAACAAACGGATTTGCATGCACGTGTCGAGACGGCTTTGAGCTTTCTGAAGACAAGGTCAGCTGCAAAGATATTGACGAATGTACCCCAGACATTTGCAAGGGTCATATATGTCATAACAAACAAGGGAGCTATGAGTGTGAGTGCAAGAAAGGCTTTAGGAACGTTGATGGCGTGTGCCAGGACATAGACGAATGCGCAGACCTGGTGTGCGCGCATCAAGCCACGTGTCTCAATTCCGAGGGTTCGTTCTCTTGTGACTGCTCTCCTGGCTTTAGAAAGTCTGGAGAGCAATGTGTAGATATCAATGAATGTCTGAATGGGCCTTGTGACGGCATATGCAGCAATACGGAGGGCAGCTACACGTGTTCTTGTGAGCCAGGTTTACGCTTAGCTGAGAACGGCATCAGCTGTGTTCCCGACCAAGAGCGCGCAACAAAATCACGTGATTTCGAAATATTATTAACTAAAGGATTGGATCAGCCAGCAGTAACCACAGTCAGGCCACATTTAAGCACCGAGACAACTGCGGAAACGCACCAAAGTGTGCGCAAAGATGACTCCGTTGTCGCTTCTTGGGTTTTGGTGTATGCGCTGAGCTCTGTAATCCCCCTTCTCCTGCTGATTACACTCACTGCGGTTATCGCCGTGCACCGCTGGAATCGCTCACGGAAAGACGCCAAGAAGAAAAGCGCCACGACGGACAGCTACTGCTGGGTGTCTTCTGGATACACAACTCAGTTAGAAATGCAGCGGAACAGACTGTACTGACTGCGCCACACTTTGTACTGACTGCGCCACACTTTGTACCGACTGCGCCATGCTTATTACGATGGACTACATTTGACCATAAAAAAAACTTTACTGTTGTTCTGATTTTGATGGTAATGCAATCCGATATTACACACCGGTAGGCTACTCGTAATTTGGATTCTTAGAATTTTTTGCATCTTTGATATTTTTTTAATCAATAAGACTTGACAGAACCAAATCAAACCAGATCAAATTACGTTTGCAATTACATTATAACATTTAATAGCTAGTTATGCACACACGCACATGCACAGGCGACCCTGAGTTTTCAGATGGTCTAGGGATACTTGGGGATCATTCATGCATAGACAGGAAGTCCACAGTCAAATTATACACTCTTTAAAACCTTTCAAATGGGTTTCAGCTTACATAAATATTATGCTTTGAATCTGTTTTAATACACATTCAGTTACAGGTTTTTACTGAGAAACTTTAAGGATTCCCATTGAGCAACAAAAAAGTTCTTGATTTAACCCTTTTATGCATGTGTTAATTATTACAGTTAGAAGCTTAATTGGCTGATGACAGTAATTATATGGGTTCTTAAAGGAAACTGCATAACTTGAAAACAAGTATAAATGTCAACTGGAATCTAACGGCAGTTGTAATGAAACTAGCACTGTTCACAAGATACAAAATGTTTTAAATCAGTGTTTGTCTTTGGTTCAGGTTTAGTGTGTGATACATTTAGGAATCAAACCTCTGCCATGGCATAAAGCAATGTGCTTAATTGGTTTATGATAATAAAACAATTTTGAGCTTCAGTCATATTTTTTTCTGGACTTGTCTCATGGGTAGGACTTTGCATTCATGTTTTAAACTTATCAAATATTGATATTAGTGATGTAGGACATTCTGTAGAAGTTACAACTTATGACCAGAGATTTGAGTGGGGCAGGTTTTTAATTACCACATAGCCTGAAAGAAAATTAAGTCTAATCACAGTTGAATTGTGCAATTACAAATTTTAGTCATTTTTAGACTAACCTGGCTATAGGCTTTTTTTCCCAACTGTGTTCCAAACAGTATGTGTGTTTCCCTTCTCCAAGTATCCCTTTGGAATACTTATTTTTCTGTGTCTTTTTTGTGTCAACGTGGTACACACGCATTTCTGATGTATGACTATAAAGCACTCCATACTTCTTCTTTGCCTTTCTATAAAACTAGGCGGTTACTGAACAGTGGGTGTTTGTGTTATCACTGCATTCCAGTGAAGAAAGGTTGAGCCAGAAATTACAAATCTAGGAGGGGTTTCCTTTTACCTTCCACATTTATTGAGGTGCCTAACATTCTGGACCCCAGCATTTTGGCTCACACACGAGATCAGTCTCTATATGGTAAAGAATTGGAGAATGGATTTCTACAGAGCGGTCATCTCATTCATCATTTTACTCTCCTTCCATGTGGGACACACACTACGCTGTGCATGTGAAGAAGATTTAAAAACTTGCGTAACTATTCATGACATGCAAGCCGACTTCATGACAGCCCAGCAGATCTGCATGGAAAATGGAGGTAAATTACTAACAGCACCGAGTAAAGCTATCCACAGTTTGCCTTTCAACAAAACCGGACACTTCTGGATTGGCACAGAAGGGGACTGTTTAAGCAGCAGAAGTTCTCAAGGGGATTCTGTGACTCTAAACAGAGGAAGGGGAGATATGGTGTGTTCCTCACAGTGCATGTTGGTTTCTAGTAGCGGGAGTTTTACTGAGCACTCATGTGAGGACCAGGCTGATGGCTTCTTGTGTGACGGGATTCAGTGGGAAACCTGCTGGGGGGAAAGAGCATCTGAAGTACAAATTCTGAATGAGGAAGACTGTCTGCTTGGTCCATGTGAATACAATTGCGAAGAGGTTCCTGGAGGCCACATGTGTTCCTGCAGTGAAAATTACAGGCCAAGACGCAACAATCCTGAACGTTGTGAGTACTACTGTGACTCTGCCACGTGCCCAATGCTTTGCCCTATGTGCAAGTGTCCTGATGGCTTTGTCAAGGACGAGGGACAGTGCACAGATTATGACGAGTGCAGTTCAAATCACAACTGTGAGCAACAATGCAGGAACACGATCGGAAGTTACAAGTGCTCTTGCCATGAAGGGTTTGTGCTGGTAAACAGATCTAATTGTGTTCCTCTGATAAATCCTACTCCGTTAAGTGCTGCTCTTGTTACACCATCTGTAAATTACACACAGAGTCATGCAGCTTTTGCGACTCCAGCAGAGTATATTGGTCTTACCCTGTTTATCATCGTGGCCGCATCTGCTCTCATGGGACTTCTGTATTATTTGCAAAAAAGGAAATTGGATGTACTTCTTAAAGATACTGATGCTCCAGATGACGCCACAATTCAAGAAGCACAATTACAGGTGTAAAACGTCTTCTTGTCTTGTCATGACGAATTATAACTCCTTGGGAGACATTATTTTATTTTTCAGCCTATTTAAGTTACAATATATTTATTTCTTATATTTATGAGCCCATATCAGTCTAAACATTTATTGCTGATAATGATTAAACCTATTTACATATTCATTGCAGATTTGTTTAGTTTGAATCATTCTGCAGTGATAACACAAAAATGGTAAAATGTGTCATAATGTTTGGTAAAATGTGTCATAATGTAATGAATAATGGTGGACAGTGTTATATATCCAAGTTGCCATATTTGAGTCACTTTATTGAGAAATGATGCTAAAGTGACCCTTGATTTAAGTACCTTATGTGTACTATCCAACTACTTAGGTATGAAAAGAAAGAAAGTGCAGGAGGATCTTCCCATGCTGGTTTAGCATTTTGTATACAATTCACAAGCTTTCTCATAAGCTGTAAACAAAACATCTAGGATAGCATTGCCAAACAATAATGTGTTTTATACTAGTGTACAGTAAATAAAGACAAACACTATGTGCATTTCAGTGTAGGCAATTTTGAAATTTCACAATGTTCTTGTCTGTGTCAAGGTTTAAGTAATCATATGCTGATGGTGATGGTACATAAAATCCAGACATTTGTTAGGGTTTTAAGCAAGAATGGAATAACTGAAAGTGTTTGGGCCACATATTATCATGCATGCAGTGTGAGCTGATC
This sequence comes from Leptodoras oyakawai, assembly GCA_024363135.1. Taxonomy (NCBI): domain Eukaryota; kingdom Metazoa; phylum Chordata; class Actinopteri; order Siluriformes; family Doradidae; genus Leptodoras; species Leptodoras oyakawai. The sequence goes on along the minus strand of JANCOA010000002.1, from coordinate 9,222,667 downwards.
ATAATTACAGTATGTTAGTGTTAGTTAATCTTGTTAAATAAAAGAGTACTAACATTTAGACTTTCATTAACTGAGCTGTCACATTGCCATAGGAGCTGCATTTCTCAGTGGTAACACTAGACAGCTAATATTAACTGACCTAGACAGGGTATATGATATTGATCTTCCAAGCTGCAAGATAGTACAGAAATCGAGTCAATCGGTCACCAATTTAAAACCACCACTGATGTTACTGATCGCCCCAAAATGCATGCCTTTGTTAAGTTTCGGGTAGCAGTTAGCTAGCTGGCTAGCTGGCCAACTGATTTTTGTCAGCCGATTATGTTGTTTAGCCAACTCTGTTGACGGAAGGCTCGCTAAAGATGACCTGTTAAAACAGAGCCCAATAGATTCTCCATTCAAATAAATAATTCAGTTTAGTTATTTTGAGAAGGCAAACTGACTAAAAAATAAAAAATATATGCATGTATTTTCTATACACAGTCATACAAAGTTCTCAAAACATTTACTAATTGTTTGTTGAATATTTGTATATACATTGTGGAACATTTATATAACACAGGTTGTTGAAATGTTACAAATGCTCTGTAATCCCACTCTGTGTGGACTATCCAAATAAATTGTTACCTTTTTTCTTTTTTTTACATTTTTGGCTCTTTTAATTCCCAGCAATGCGAAACCAAACCAAAATCAAACAAACCAAAACAAATGATTTCTTTCTGATTCAGACACAGTTAACAGACTGTGATTTAAAATGACAGTGGTCATGTTAGGAAGCTTTATAGTGCTACTATTGAAGCTGATACCAGTCAAGAAACTTCAGTTAACATTCACATACATCAGTGCTAAGGATAAAGTGATCCCACTGGCTTCAACTGCAGAACAGCTGCTTCAAGCACTTCAGAATCTGCTGAATTCCTGTTGGAAGGTATTGACAATGAAGATCAGAATTTTCTTGGATGCTATATCACATTAAATTTAGAAAATACTCTACAGATTGATCCTGGTTGGTACACTAAATAAAAACCTAAACTTTTTTGTCTGTACTCTGTGTCTCAATGCCTCGATACATCTTTGTCTGTCTTTTTTTTGCCACTTTACTTGCACCAAATGGATCAGAGTCATAACAGGGAAAGAGTAGATAAGATTAATGTTAGTGTCTACTTCTACAAGGGGAAAACCCTTTTAACCCTTAAGTTCTGGTTGGGTAAAAGAATCCATTACTTAAAAATTAGCCATGCAAAACAGTTTTTTTAATGAAATTCTGTGTGCTTGGCTATTTTTATTCTACTGAACATGTAAAAGGACAAATATATATATTTGTGGTGCATCTCCTATACTCTTCATATTTATATTACACATGTTTTGTTCAGGTTATTTTGATCCAAGAATAAATCAGTTTGCAAAAATGGTTAAATATCAGTTGACAGTAACTGATTATTTTTTGCCTGTGAACTCTATAGTATACCTGTATATACCTGATTACCTGCTGTTAAGAATATCTCCAGGCACAAAACATGGTTCTGTGTGGCTTTACTGTTCACTAAACAACTAAACATCGTCACTTTAGATATTGTTTTCTTTTTCAGCAATGTCAATATAATCCGTGAACAGTACATACATTGCTGAGTAACCATTCTTATATTGTTGTTCACTCAAAAAAAAAGCAATTAGTATTGGTATTTAACCTGTATGGACTTGTGATTTGGAGCTTTACGATGATTAAAATTTGTTAAACTGCTGATATAAATGGTGACACTCCACTGTCCCAATGAACATCTCAGTAGGCCAGAGCACATAAATCATGGTGAGAATTTATTAACTCCACATGCTTTGCAACCTTATTTCCACCTTACATCACTTTGCCTAATTTAATACATCAAGCAGCCTAATCGGAGTGCATATGCTACTACAGGCAATGTCAGATGCTAGACTTCCAGCCTTAGTGCAAAACTCAGCACTCAAACAAATAAATAGTTTCCTGATGAAGGGTTTGGGGTGAGTGCCAAACCTTTGCAAAAAAACAAAACAAACAAAAAAAAAACACTCCTTAATGGAGAGCAAAAGTTTGCACAGTTTTCATTTTGGTGCTATAAAGTTTTTAGTCTAGAATCCACACCAATGTGCGCATGAGCTGCTGACTCGTGACTGTGTTCCACCGAGGAAAGGCTGAGCCTAAAATCGCAAATGGTACATCTAGGAGGAGTTTCCTTCCTCTTTCGAAAAATTTTAAAACACTGGTGTGTTTAATGTTTAGCATTCTGACTCACAGAGTTGGCATCAAAATGCATTCCTGTATACCAGTCGTCTCGTTTTTCATTTTACTCTCCTTCCATGTAGGACACACTCTGCGCTGTGCATGCGAACAAGATTTAAGAGCTTGCGCAAGTATTCATGACATGCAAGCCGACTTCAGGACAGCCCAGCAGATCTGCATGGAAAATGGAGGTAAATTACTAACAGCACCGAGTAAAGCTATCCACAGTTTGCCTTTCAACAAAACCGGACACTTCTGGATTGGCACAGAAGGGGACTGTTTAAGCAGCAGAAGTTCTCAAGGGGATTCTGTGACTCTAAACAGAGGAAGGGGAGATATGGTGTGTTCCTCCCAGTGCATGTTGGTTTCTAGTAGCGGGAGTTTTACTGAGCGCTCATGTGAGGACCAGGCTGATGGCTTCTTGTGTGACGGGATTCAGTGGGAAACCTGCTGGGGGGGAAGAGCATCTGAAGTACAGATTCTGAACAAGAAAAACTGTATGCTTGGTCCATGTGAACACAAATGCGAACAGGTTCCTGGAGGCCATATGTGTTCCTGCTTTGCGATGTTCAGGCCAAGCAGGAAAAAACGTGGACGTTGTGAGTATTACTGTGACTCTGCCACGTGCCCACGGCTTTGCGCTGCGTGCGAGTGTCCTGATGGCTTCATCAAAGACGAGGCACAGTGCGTGGATTTAGACGAGTGCAGTTCGCATCACGACAACTGTGAGCAACAATGCAGGAACACGATCGGAAGTTACAAGTGCTCTTGCCATGAAGGGTTTGTGCTGGTAAACAGATCTAAATGTGTTCCTCTGATAAATCCTACTCCGTTAAGTGCTGCTCTTGTTACACCATCTGTAAATTACACACAGAATCATGCAGCTTTTGCGACTCCAGCTAAGTATATTGGTCTTACCCTGTTTATCATCCTGGCCGCATCTGCTCTCATGGGACTTCTGTATTATTTGCGAAAAAGGAAATATGATGTACGTCTTAGAAACAGCAATGCTCCAGAGGACACCACAATTCAATAAGCACAATTACAGGTGTAAAACGTCTTCTTGTCTTCATGACGAGTAATAAGTTCCTGGGAGACATTATTTTATTTTTTTTTGTCTATTTAAGTTACATGTTGAAATAATGTTATTCATATATTGCATGCCTGATCTTATGCCTAAGATCGTGAAAGCAATAAATCTTATACTTGTGTAAACTAAATTTGAGTGCTAAAAAAATGATTGTTAAAAGAAACAGATTTACACACAAATTGCAGATATTTCTTTGCAATAATTCTGCAGTGATTAAAACAATGTGTAATAAAATGAACGTCATAACGAAAGGACTAACGATGGACAATGTTGTATTCCAAAGTAGCTGCATGTCAGATTTAAGTAACAGTATAAGGTACTTTATTGAGAATTGAAGTGACCCGTAAGATAACTACTTCTGAAGTATTATGTATTATGTGTGTACTTCAAGAAATTGTTTAAAACTGAGAAAATGAAGGCGGATCTTTCAGTGTTGGTTTAACATTTTATATATACGATTATTAAGCTTTCTTACAAGCTGTATAACTTACATTAAACATTAAAGACAAACACTGAATGAATCAGTGTGCCTGTGAGAGCAAAATTCCTTACTCTTGCGCATAACATTCTTTAATTCATTACATCTGTATCAAGGACTTAGTCATACTGTGGTGTTGGTGTTATGTAAAAAACAAACGTCATAATGACGCATGAATGGAGTAACTGAAACCACATGGGTGACATCAATATGATGCATGGAGTATGAGAAGATCATAATTTAGATGGGTAGACTGTCTAGTTAGTGTAAGACCCACTTTGTAAGTGACTACTGATGGCAATAGACTTGGTAACTGAAATGTCACATTGCCTTACTTGGGTCCTGATGTTTTTTTTTTTATCTCATTGAGCTGATAGAGAGACTTAGCAAGCATGAAATTCTTTGAGCATTGAATTTTGATATGCATTTTTTTTTTCTCTGTCTGTGTAATAAACACTGTTCTTTTTATGCATACATAATTTTACAGCAGTATAAAAAACTGGTGAAATCACACACAATACACATATATACACTATATGCATACAATACATATTCAATAAATATTCATGGATACATATTCATTGCCAATTCATTGCTGGCTAGTCTAACAAAAATACCTGTATTCCTGAACATTTATGAAGTTATCCAAATAGCCATGGGTCAGGTCATGTGACAGCAGAGTGAGACACAATATCATGCAGATACCAGTAAATAAAATTCAGTTAATGTTCACATAAGACATCAGTTGGTGGACACCATGTTGGGGGAAAAAGTGATCCTACTGTGCACCTTAGAAACTGCTGACTTCCTTGGAGCCCTAATCAAAACAGACTCCACTCCAGAGTCCACCCAGAGTGGCACAAAAAAGGAGAGGAAAAAGATTTTTTTTAAAAATAAACACACAAAATACATTATGCAGTGGGTGGCAGCTCCATGAGAATAGACACTCTATGATTTATTGAGGTGGCAGAGATACATTACCAGGCTGACCCAGCTGACAGGCTACAGCAATTCAATCAATAAATGAAATGAATCCCAACCTCTGCTGCAACATACCGGTGGCAAGGTCAGAACCTGGCATCGGCAGCCCCAATCAATGGGCCCAACCTGACATGTCAACAGTCCAGGCCAGAGGTGATTATGCAGAACACCCTACTATCCCCTAAGCACCAATGAAGTGGCATATGAATGCCCCAGCCCATCCGCATATTGTTGTCAACCACATACATCACTTTCCAAGGTCACTTCCAACTTGACAGTGCATCAGGTTGTACAGCACAAACTGTCCCAACCTGGTTCCACAGAAATGACAATGAATTCAGTGTACTTCAGTGTCAAGAGGCTCTGTGAAGCGGTTACTGAAAGTGAGGGTGTGACTGAGCGAGTGAATGAGTCACAGTGACCATAATCTTGTATAGTATTTTATTCATTTATTTTAGGAGTTTATTTTATTATAGTAGTTTATTTAGTAGTTAGTAGGAAAGCATGATAGAATAACTGTGCCAGGCTGTTTACACGTCTCTGAGATTGCACAGTTTAGTTTCCACCAGGTGGTTAGAGGAGTGATAATGCTATGGTATTTCTAATAGACCTAGAGGCTAGATCTATTTTCAGAACTTTCCACTCACAGATCTTATTTTTTTTATTAAAAAACTTTATTCGATTCAAGGAAAACAGAAGCATTTATGCTTTTATATTCACTTCCTTTAGGCTAAAGCTCAGTGACAGTCAGTCAGTCATTTTCTGTACCGCTTATTCCCAGTTACGGGGTCA
>JANCOA010000002.1:9173174-9197007 GCA_024363135.1 Leptodoras oyakawai | reverse complement strand
AGGAAATTCTAGAGGAGCTGAAAAAGGATGTAGTTAATGTGGTAAAAGGGATGATCATAATTACTGTGCAACATGTTGGTTTGTCTGTCTGTCTGATTCTTGGCAGGATTATGGAAAAACTACAGGGCTGATTTTCGTGACACTTGCTGGAAGGTAAGAAATGTTGTATACCTTGTGGCATTACTGCATTTGTTTGTGTAATTTGTGAAGTAATTCATGTTCTGCCTACAAACATTGTGTGCTCTCAGATACCCATAACTACAACCATGTATTGGTGGTGGGTATGCTTTTGAGTTTACTTTGTGTACGTTCGTATTGCAATCATGCCCACTATTTCACATTTAACTTTGATAGCCCTTTGTTCTAATATCTTGTTTTATATATACATGAATTTGAGTTGGAAGCTAATGGAAATAGCAAAAAACATTGTGGTCAGATTCAGTGTCAAATGTAGAAGCTTACATTTTTGTCTTACTTGCTTGGCAGCAAAACAAAAGCCACAACTGAGGTGTACATCATGTTCTGCCCCCAGTGACCTACCGGTCAGCGCTATTTTTACTTTTTCCACAAATGTGTTTATCTATAGCCATGATAAGGAATATTGCAACAGATGCTGCCACCATGGGGAGGCGATACAGGCATTTGTTGCAGTGGCACTCCTTCTGCCTTCTGTTGCACTGTCATGCAGACCTAACAGCTCAAGGCATAGTCTCGAGCACAAAGCGCTTTCTCCTTGGCAGCATCTGAGGATGGCACACTTGCCCGTATGGGCCAAACATAGCCTGATCAGCAAGCTGTCTATGAGTCAGAGGGGAATACACATGATACTGTGACCAGATCAGTGTTAAGAAGAATGAGAGACCTAATGCAAAGCAGCTGTATTTTTTTTAATAACCACTGATGGTTATAAAAAAAAAGGTTTGTACTTGAGTCATTCTGATACAGTACATGGACAGAACAAACATGGTGCCTTTCATATTTTGAGAAGTGGACAGGCCATGGGGTGTATTAATGGGATGTGTTTGATTTGTGCCTTTCCTGTTGCTGAGGCCAACCTTGTGCTGCTTATCATCACTACAAGAGACAGAACAGAATGCACAGAGACATTCATCATCTTGCATCATCTTCAGTTCTTGTACCTCACACCATGCAACTCTTATGAGGTTAATATACAGTAACTGTCTTCAGAGGGGGAGACTATTCTTGTACGAGGCTGGACACAGCCAGGCAAAGAACAGAAGTCATGTTGGCAAGCCATCTGGATTAGTGGTTGTTGTAGGTGTTTCATTTTCATAGTGCTGCTCCAGTGTTGTGCAGTATTAAAAAGGGATTCTACACTTTTGCAGTTTTTTAATCTACAGTACATTTAATCTACAGTACATAAAATTCTCTTTATTAAAGTCATACAAATTGACCCATTTTAAACAGAATATTGGTGCAATTTGATTATAGCGCATTGCGCAGCATAAACTTTTCAAATGAATGCAGTTAAAATCATGACATCATACAGACATAAAACTCACAAAACAATAAGAACTTGACTGATAGAACATGTGATAATTAATTAGTAACAAAATTTGAGGTTTGAGGAGTGATTTGAGGAGATAATAAGATATGCTATTGGTATTAATAAAGCACTGTTGAAGTAGTTTTGCACCATGTCAGGGGCTATAATATAATTATGAAGTGAGTCCATTATTACTTTCTTTAAAGTTTATATGGTCTCAGGAGGAGACGATTCATTTCACACACACGTGACACATGTAAGAGGTACTGTGTCCTTAAGACACAATAATTTCCAGCCTACTCTGGCTTTCCATTTTATACGTGCACTTCAAGGGCTGTGCTCCAGCACCTGTACTTGCATGCATGCGTGTATAGCAGAAACATACATTTTAATGAGCTTCTGCCTGTCATCTTTTATCACCTGTGCTACACATCTAGACAGAACTGCGTCTCTTAGAGAGCAGTCTGAATGGGGAGATGCTCCTCAGGTCAGTGGACACAGTGCTAATGGCTGAGCAGCGCTGTGAGCTACACACACAGCCTGTAGATTCTGGCTCAAAGAAGTTACCCTGCTCCATGAGTGCATCATTGAAAGATAGGTCCTGCGGTAGCATCACCATCTTCTCCCGGCTCTTATACCACAAGCAGGAGCAGACAGTCTGGAAGTGAAGTACCTCAGCATAGACGCTCTTTAGTCCTTGCCTCTTAGCATCCTGCTCCCGTGTCTGTACGGATTGGCGGTTGGTGTGACGTGGAGGCTGTACTTTCTGCTTGTCTTTGGAGAGCAGAGCCCGCTGCTCTGCATCCCTCCTCTCATCTTCTGCATTCATGGTCATAAAACGCAGCACCACCAGGTTGAGGAAAGCACCAATCACAGTCAGGCCCATCAGAATATACACAAAGCTAAAGGCCACGTAATGGGGGTCATTGTGGAGCGCATTGTCCTTCTGCAGGGCTACATAATCCCCAAAACCGATGGTTGTCAGAGTGATAAAGCAGTAGTAAAAGGCGTGGAAGTAGCTCCAGCCCTCATAATGCGAGAATGCACCTGCCCCAATGCAAAGGGTGCCGACACAAGAGAAGAAGCCAATAGTCACCATGTTGGCCATAGAGACCTCTGGTCGTCGCAGACCAATACACTTCTTGGCTTTGTGCAGCAGGAAGCGGACAAAGGTGTTAATGCGTTCACCCAGGCTCTGGAACATCACTAGAGTGAGTGGGATGCCCAGAAGCGCGTAGCCCATGCAGAATGCTTTCCCTGCATCTGTGCTGGGGGCAGCATGGCCATAACCTGACAGAAAAAAAAGATCAAAGTAATTCTCATTCATTTGCACATGAACAGCAATGTATGATGTGGCCATCAGAAACCAGAGAACAAAACTAAATTTAAATAAATGTACATTTAATTAAACGACCAAGTACCTGACCAAAAATACTATACATCCTTTAGTAAATTATTAGTTCAGTAAAACATTTTATACTGCAGAACATCAAACAGAAAAAAATGGGCAAACAATTTTCACTACAGAATAGAACAATTCGATATAGAATGATCTTTTATTTGTAAAAGTATTAACAGTTTCTTGCTGAAGTTGTTCAGGGATTCAGAGTATAACTGGCGTTATTCAAAATACAAGGAAATGATAAATAATAATGCAGCTGAAGTGACTGCTGATTGCTAAGGTTAATGCTGTATTAAGCATTTTCCCTTTAAATACAAGTCTCAGATACAAACTAAAATAGTATTGTTGTAGCACATCCCCAGCGCTTAGCACAATACATATATTTCAGATTTCTTTCATGGCAGAAGACGTGGGCATGTAGCAAAAACCCTTAAAATGGTAGCAACACACCAGCAATTTAGGCTCATGTTGCTGCTACTCGTCAACTTTGGAATTTGGAAAGTGAATGGGATAAACAGACTAGTTAAGGTTTTGAGTGTTTACGTATAAAACGTGGCATTAGTCAAGTGTGTACCCCTGGCATATATCGTCTACTTACTTTGTTTGAGCACTGAGAGTAAATATTAATACAATCCTCCATTACACTTAGCTTGTTGAATATTATCATAGTGATGCTATAAATTTTCCAGACCAGAGCTGAGCAAACCATTTGATTTAAGATATGTGGCTGATGTGTATACTTTCCTCAGTGTTCCATGGTCAATGTCAGAACCTGAAAGACCTTAGAGCAAACATCTGTAATGCAAACACTATGTATCAACAAAATAAATCATAACTGGTGCAAAATACCTTACTTGGGATCATTATGGGCATGAATTAATAGGCCTATACACTACCATCTATGCCTACAGTCTATCAGGTTATGTCCGACAATCAAAAATATGTCTGACAATCAGATAAGATATCAAATAAGATATTTTACAGAATTAAGAGAATTATAAAGTCTAGTGGTTGTTAAATGTAGTGATGTATAAAATGCAAACTATAACTTGCTGATACCAAGCTGTGTATTATTATGTTAAAAAAAATCATTTTGGTGACAGTAGAAGTTACAATAACCTGTTAAAATAGACTACTTTTAATATTTAGAACTACTGGCAAGGTAAAAAGCTGCCAATTTAATTTGCTATCGTTCCCTTGCCTTTTTATGACTGTTATTTTTCTTAGTAACCAGTACTCAGAAACCGGACGTCCTTTTCACATTTTGACATAAAGCATGATATGCGCAAGAATCAAAACACTGTAAGTTTGAAAATGAGATCCATCATCCATCATCATCCAATCATTCAGCAGACTTTTTGTACCGGCATTGTCTTAATTCTAGATTCTTTGCTAAAGTTCAAGAATTCAATTAAAATTAATAATAATAATACATTAAATTAAAGTTGAATTATTATATTGTTTTGTTATTATATTAATATAATATAACAATATAATAATAATAATAATAATAATAATAATAATAATAATATAAAATATTATAATACTATTAAATGATTTAAAGATTCTAACAATGTAATGATTTATATTTAGAAATGGTCCTGTGGGCATGTTTTAAATGGGAACGTCAACATTTTAGAAAAGTCTGTGAATATAGACTCTGGTAGGGAGGACGAAGCAACAGTATTTCATAAACGCTGAAAATGTTCCAGCCAATTTTTTTACTTGCCTTCCAGTATGTACTATTTACATCTAAGATAGTGTGTGTGTGTGTGTGTGTGTGTGTGTGTGTGAGAGAGAGAGAGAGAGAGAGAGAGAGAGAGAGAGAGAGAGAGAGAGAGAGAGAGAGAGAATAGCTGTCTGCTCTAATAGCTGTTAAATATGAATGAAGCTAAACGCAGGGGTAGAAGGAGAGAGCTCACCTATGGTCGTTATCACAGTGATGGCGAAGTAAAAAGAGCCGGCGAACTTCCACTGCACGCCAGCTTTATGCGGCTTCAGAAGCAAGACCACTTTCTCAATCTGCTCGAAGTCGTTTTTGGACAGATTGTACCTGCTCATCAGCTGAACCTTGCGATAGTCCAGCTTTCTCCGCTGGCTTTTTTCTTGCTTCGACTCCAGCGCGTCGAAGACTCCCGCTCCAATTAGTAAATAGGACAGGGTGCAAATAATTAAAGCGAGCGTGCGCACGTTCTGCCTCTTCATCATCTTAAGTTAGCTCATCAAGTATCCTTCCGTCTTCTGAGCTAGATCCGGTTCGTGAGAAGAACTTTGGTGATTCATGTCTTTGCGGAGCCCCTCATGGCTTCACCAGTGGGATGATCCCTACGCGGACCTGACGGAGAGCAGGATGGAAACAGGGAGCTGTTCCTTCAGCACCACCCCCAAGCAACGGGAGGAGAGAGACCTTATTTGGTCATTGGTCATTTAGGTTAAATTAGGTAACTGCCTATAATGAAAGCAATAGGAGCTTCAGGTACACTCTGTGCCTGTAGTGCAGGTGGGCTGATGTCACTGTAGGTTCACCACTAGGTTACAGCCATATGTGTTTTATGTTAATGATTGCTTTACAGCCGGGGACTGTGGTGGATAAAGTGAGTAGTTATAGCCACCATCAAGAACTGGCACAACAGGCAAGTATGAAGTGCAAAATGTATTTTTTTGTAATATTAAAAGGCAAATCTTTTTTTATATAAGCATGTAATACATTCAACTATAATCATTTAAACAAAACTGTAAAGATTCTTGGAGCTCCCTGCTGAAAGATCCAGCAGCTAAAAAAAGCCATGGAGACAAGCCAATGAGGTAGATGCAAACAGTTTTTCTCATCTTCTTGCCTTTCCAGATTTTTAAGAAAATAATAGAAAAGCAAGGCAGTGAAAAAAGGTCAGACATTTATGGATCACTTTAGGTCAGGTAATAAGGAAGCTGTAAAATAACTTACCAGCTGGCACTGATGGTTTGACCAGCTCAGTCTGTGTCTTGGCGCTGGTAGCTTTTTAAACCATGCTGGATTTTTCAGCAAGGCTCATGTTATTCTTGCCATTTTTTATTACATATAAAAATAAAAAAAACTTAATATGAAAATATCAAATACTCATTTTTTTCTAGTTGTTTTTTTTTAAACACAACTTAAAATGGTCTCTGGAATTTTACTGAAACAATACAATGCACTGTTGCAATTGTTGGCCCAACATATCTTTTAAACATGATATGGTTTCCAAGCATTTTAAGTTGTTGTCTAGCAACACAATTAGCAGTATGGCCAGTGAGTAAATATCCCCTCAAACAATCCACCATTTAACTGCACTGCTCAGTTCCTCAGCTGACAGCGGAACAAGAGGACTAATAAATTAGTCACTGATTTACCACAGCCAAAACAGGTTTTTTACAACAAATGATTAAAAACACATTATGTTCAATAGTTACTTTAAAAACTATAACATCAACTAGATTTTGGTTGTTTTTTCATTTTATTTTATAAACTATACTTGGCCCACATCAAAAACATAATGAACATTAGAGATTGATGGGGTTAAGGCTTGTGTGAAAGGCAAGTTGAACTCAAATTCAAACCCATACCATTATGGCATTCCAGGATTTAAAATGAGATACAATTCAAATTATTAAAAAGAAAATCTCATATAGAAATATATGCTCAAGAACTTGGTGTGTTGTGATTCATTATACAGATTTATCAAAATCAAATGTAGTGTAAATACTTAAAGAACTTAAAGTGACAAACCAAGTCCAAGAATCTGAAAAATGACCTCTTATACATTCAAAATGTTCCTCCATTTTGTTCCTTTTCATTCCAGCAGTATATTTGGAGCTAAACATGAATGCAATTGGTCTCTTCGTCAGCCAGCTTAAACATGATCTTTTCCCTCTGGCAATGAGCACTATTTTACAAAAAAAGAATGATAACCAAAAGGATGGGAACTTTTTAAATTATTCTATTTTTCAGAGCTATGGCACAGTTAACATAAATATGATCTTGGCTGAATGCCACTTGCCTATTTTTCTAAACCCCAAAAAAAGGTGTTTAACAGTTGTAGGAACAGTTGTATAGTGAGCATACAATGGTAAGTATATTGTGAGATGTACATCAGTGGGTTAGGGCTCCAAACTGGGATATGATACTAAGACCTCCTGTAACCACAATCACAAGGATCCTAATCCCAAATTGCTCCACTTCATAACACCTTATCTGAGCACAGGGATCTTTAAAAATACAATCCTGTCCAATAAAGCTACCATGATTAAATAAAAGTTAGAAAGGCTAAATAACAGTTACTTGGACACCAAATGGAAAGTGAGACCACTGGTGAGCTAGCAGAATGTTTTGGTTGAGGTTTTTCAGAGATGATATCAGTCTCTACAAAGCTTCAAACTCATCTATTCTCTGCTTGGTGTTGCCCATGCGGATCTGGCGCAGGGTCTTGTACTTGTCTCTCCCAGCACGCATGTTTTCCATGTGCAGAATGTCATTCTGAGTCTTCTTGGATTCATCCCGTGCATCTGCCAGCTCAGAGCTCAGGGCCTGCACAAATACATGGTCCAAGGTTATTTACCAGATCATTTGGAATAGTCTGAGATCTTGTAAAACAATTTGACATTACAAAGGTCTTGCACACATGCACTCACTGAACACTACTACTTATTCATGGAACTATCCAATCAGCCAACCTAGTGGCACCAGTGCAGTTCATAAAATCATACAGATCCAGAACAAAAGCATCACTTAATGTTCACATCAAATATTAGAATGGAGGAAAAATGGGATCTCACTTCCTTCGACCATCACCTGGTTGTTGTTGCCAGACAAGCATATATTCAGACAATTTGAATATTTCTGCTAATCTACTATGTGCTATATTTCTGCTAATCTTTTATGTCAAACCTTGAGACAGAGGGGCTACAACAAACCACATCTGTCTCTTCTCCTTTCAGTCAAGAATGGGAATCTACAGTGGCCACAAACTCATACCAACTGGAGAGTCGAAGGAAAAACATCGGCTAATCTTTTCGAGTTTCAGGAGTTCAGCATTTTCTGAAATACTCAAACCAGCCAGTCTGACACCTACAACCATGCAACAACATCCCAGTTTCCTCATTCTGATGTTTGATGTAGACCTGAGCTCTTGACCTGTATCTGCATGATTTTATTTGTTACAATGCCACTTGACTGACTGATTCCAAAATTGCACAAATGAGCGGGTGTGCAGTTGGTCCTAATAAAATGGTCACTGAGTGTATACATATTATACATATATTATTATATATATTATCTTACCATAAGCTGTCTCTGCACACGCTCATTTTTCTCAGCCTCAGTGAGACGGTCTTCCTCGTTGCGGTTGTTATGAATGCCTTCGACCTGGAACTCGGCACTGTAGCTTCTCATGTTCTCATCGTGGTCTTCATGCTCTTCTACATGGACTTCGTCTGCAATAACCATGGGGGGCGGTGGTGGTACTGGAGCGGCCATCATCAAATGCAGCTCCTCACGAGTCTTGTACAGGTCATCTTGTGCCTCTTTAGCCTAAGAGCCACATGGGAATAAGATTCACACTACAGCTAAGTTGATGGAAACTGACTACATTTAAATCACTCAATCTCAAAATTTGACCATTAAAACTGCATAAAGGTCTTAATCACCCTGCTCTGCCATGTCTCAGCCTCTCGCTCCTTGACTTTCTTTGCCTCCTCCAGGAGGGAGATCTTTGCAGTGTACTCAGCAAGTTCTGCAGCCTTCAGGGACAAAGTGAACATAAAGGAAATTAGTCATGTTACGTAAGTAAAACTCCACAAATCAGACTTGCTGATAGACTAAAAGAGTGAATACCAACTGATGTTTAGTCTGAAATTTAGTCTAGCACCATAAAGGGTTATTTGGTCTGTCTGTCTGTCTGTCTGTCTCATTAAATCTTCTAAAACTCTATAACAAAAGGGTTTCTCCATTCAGAAGGTTTTCAAGTAGATCCCCTGTCATAAGCTCAAGGAACCATCAAAAGAACCATTAAGCAGGCATTTTTTGTAAAAGTGTACCAGCTGTTGTTATTAATCTATACACCACTGACTGCTTTTAGTTTGAGGAATCCCCAGTGCTCACCAGTATCTCCTGGCTCTTCATCTGGTCCTCAGCCTGTCTGGCCAGTTCTTCTTTAGCCAGCAGAGCCGCCTGTCTCTCAGACTCCAGACGAGCAGACTCTTGCTCCACCTTTCGCCTCTCCTCCTCCAGCCGCACAGCCCTGTCCAGCTGGTGCTGCAGGTCTGTGCAATGTGGAAAAGCCATCAACAGGGGGCAGCAGTTCATTTATAATGGACCAGTAAGTGATTTATGTCATTAGAAATGCTATTGGTTTCTGTTACAGGATGTGTACATGAATCTTGTACCTTTCTCTGCTCTCTTGGCCTTCTCCTCAAACTGGGAAAGCCTCATCATCATTTCACGTTTCTCTCTCTCCATCTGCTCCTTTTCTCTCTCAATATTTTCTCTCTTCTTCTTCTCGGTTTCAAGCAGGGCTCTGTAAATTAAAAAATAAAATTTCAGAAGAACAATAATACTGCTTCAAACACAAAACCAGGCTTTCAAAAATCATCCCACATCTCATGTAAGTCACAGAACACCAGTGTTGTTAGAGATGTAAACAACTGGACCTCTCCATCTGCTTCTGGTGTTTCTCCTCTCTGGCCTGTGCCTTCATCTGCTGCACCTCAATAGTGTCGGGCTTCCTGCGTTGCATGTACAGCTCATGGTTCCCCATACACAGCAGCAGGATTCGCTTGTTGATGCGCAGACGAGGAGCGTAGAACACAAAGTCCTAAGAAAACAAGAGCAGGAGGAAGCTTAGCATGACACTGATTTATATGCACTCCAAAGGTCATGGGATCTGTAGGTTCCTGTTATAGTAACTTGTAACTTGGGGGAAACTGTAGTCTAAGTGTTTTACTAGGCACTTCTTATCTATTTTGGACAAGACTCTATAGCTATTATTAATGAAAAATTGTGGATTGCGTCAGCTATTCTGTGTTGGGATGATATAAAGATGAAACAGTATCTCAAAGGCAAAACTCTAAGTTTCTATGACGTCTAACACCACAGACTACTAATGCATAAACAAATACATTTGTATTGACAACAAGTAAAGGTGTGGCTTTACTTATGACAAATCAATGAGTCATTTCTTCTATATATAAACCATGAATGTAAAATTACATCACTACATGAGGTGTGTTTTAGGTATTGTGAACCTTTTCATAATATTTTCATAATATAATTAATCTTGAAGCATATTATTCAGCAATGACTATGAATTATTTAGTACCTAAACTAAAATAAAATAAAATTAAAGTGAAATTAAAATGTGTTTAGTTACAAGCATGCAGAATGAACTCAATAATGGGTTATATTTTAAAAATGTATATGAATCATCATTATGGGAAAAAAAAACCATGATGATATAACTTACTGGGGCCTTTTTGTCAATTGGTTTGATGACAAACTTCTTATCATTGAATGATATGTTCCTGATTTCACTCCAAGGGAATCCGATCTTTGGTGTCAATCTATGCGACAACAGAAAAGATGCGAGATCTTACTCAAGGTTCATCATAGGTGTAGAGAAAACATCAAACTTTCAGGTGCAATGACCTCTTAATAACAAGAGCCATGGGGTCATGTTTACTTGCAACAGAGACCGACAGTTTGTCTGAGTGACTCCAGAGGTCACTGACTGAACAGACAATGGCTTCCGTTATACTGACCAGATTTATACTAATATCCTAATGCCAGGTGCTTTTTGATGACCAAATGGTCAATGGTTTTGCTGACTGAATAAAAAACACACGACGGCGTAATGCATGCATACTTGTCGTTCTTCTCATAGATGTTAAGTCCAAGAGCATCCACGCCAAGCCAGAGCTCTGTTCCTTTCTTGTTCTTGATGTCGAAGTAGTTGACGCCATACATCTCCAAATCTTGTGCGATTTTTAAGTACTCCAGCATAGCATCTTCCCTGGGTACCAAAAATGATCATTTATGAATTGGTGTTGGAAATTGTTTTATTTAATCATGTGGGGGGAGTTCATTTTCAATGTGAAAACCACATGACTCACTTTAACATGCCACTGTGTTCCTCATGCCAAACCTGGATCCTCTCCTCCCACTGCTCTTTGGAGAGTTTGTGCTGCTCAAGCACTCTGTCAAGACATAATTATCAAGCTGGATTTTTGGAATAAACCAGAAAGTCATAAACACATCTAAATATAAATACTGTTCCATCTGATATTGTTCTTTGTTTAAAAAAATATCTGATATATCTATAAGGATGAGATATGTTTAGGATTACTTATGATACAGTCTAAGAAATGCTTACTGAATGAAATGATAGGTTACGCTGCCCTGACTGACCTTTGGGGTAGTAGGCGCTCTGTTGTAAGGTAGCCAGATTTGTGGGCGTCCTTGGCGAAATCTCCATACTTGGCCTGCACAGCATAGGAACCCAGTAGCACAGCTGTCTCTGGGGGGCAGTAGACAGTGTCACTCAAGATGTCATCTTTCACCTGAAGGAAGAATAGCTTGCGTGTGATGTCCTGGATCAACTCATTGTCCACATCCTCAGGGAAGTACTTAGCCCGGAACATAAACTGTAGTGGTGTCTCTCGCCTCACATCTTGAGATAACACCTAAGACAACACAAAAGAGACACACATAAGTGTTGTACATAAGATACTCACAGACTTTGTGATAGCAGTTTTTATGTGCATATAGTGAGTGGGGCACATATTGCAGAATAAAACAGACAGGTATTTTGCCCTGTTCTTGTACTCGAAGAGCCGGTTTCCTGGGCACACAGAGACCACAAACTATTTTCAATGGACACTTACCATTGACATTGTAATTTAGTCAAAGACTAGGCTTAATCTGTGTCTGGGAAACCAGCCAGGATAGCTGACTAGTCAAGCCACGTGATCATGTAACGAGAGATGTGAATAGATGTTGTAGGCACAGGCTTTGTTTGGCATTTCCCTTTAGATCTGTGTCAGGCTAAATATGTAATAAAGTGACGGCTTAATATACATACTCTCTGGACATCGATTACAGGTATAAGTGTAATTAAATATACCTTTTTCTCCAGTTTCAGCCAGGTAAGATAGCCTTTGTTGTCCATATACTGCAGGCCAAAGTACCACACCTCACGCAGGCCCACTGTCTTTACAACCTGAGGAAGAGAAACAGTTTTACACGGACTGGGAATGACCCTGCCATAGTTTCATGCCAATAGCTGAATAGTGATTGCATGGAAAATTAGCCTGGATATCAATATGCTTGTCTGTTTGGCATGTCATGAAAAATGACTTCAGCACTAACCACACAGGCATCAGGTATAAAGGGTGGGGCTCTTATTGAAGGGTTGGTTATTGTAAAAGATCTAGACGGGTTTTCTCCTCTACACATCTATGTATGACTAATCAATGTTTTCTAGGTAACCCATCTTTATCAGCTATCAACAGTGGAACTACCCATGCCTAGCTGTCTCACAGCTCCATTTTATCTGTTGCAGTTATCTTATCAGTCCCCCACCTAAAGATTCTATATCATGTGACACTTCATACCATAAACTAGATGTTGCCAGGAGTTACTGTATATGTACAAATCATTTACTCTCTCTGACTGCCCCATGGCACATATAATGCAGCCACTGACAATATGTAACAATGTATTCTTTGTATCCTGTCTAATTTGCACTTTCACTTGAGAGGCTCTTCAACTGTTCAACAGTCTGTTCAATGCTGGTAAAATACAGTGTAGTGTGTGAATGTAGATACAATCAGATATGTAGTCATTCCACACATGCCTTTTGAGTAATGTCAATTACCTCACAAATATCTGCCTCTGATTTTAGGCCTGACATAAGACCAGTGAAGCTCACCTGCTCAAAGAGTTGTTTGCCTGTAGTGACAGACTGGATGGCAAATTCCAGCTCGGCGTCCATTGTAGTGACGCGGACGTTGACCTGAGCAAGAGCAAACACATTAGAAGGGTCCTGAGTGAGTGAAGTGTAGAAGGGGAAACTCTGTTAACCAGTTGAAAGGAATGCCACTACACGATGACATTTTTAGATAAATACTGCAGCTGAAGTCTTTATACCTTGAATGTGAATTATGTCAATTACATGGAGCCAGTTTGTCTAGATTCACAATAGCTACACAAACAATTAGTGGAAAGGGTTTATAGGAAATTTTGTGTTTCTAGGAAATTGTGTTTCTGGGCTTATAATAAAATTACCTATAAAGTAACATACCAGAAGTATGTGTCATGACCTTAACAGAGCCACTAGGTCAAACATAAATCCATGTAACAAGTATGTATATATAATTAAACAAAGAAACTCTACACTTGGTATGGAGTTTCATGGTAATATGCTATTAATTTTCATTTTCCATTTGCCTGCCATCAGACTTGTGTTGCACAAGGGTTCAAAGTGGTCTATCTTTACAGCACTGAAGTAAATTCATAAAGAAGTTGTGTAACCTTGGCAATGTTGTTGATCCTCTGTCAAGGTTCACTGCTCTGTTATAAATGAGCATGCTTCTTTAAAACTTGTGAGTGATCATACGGCTTACATGTTTGAATGGGCATTACAGTAGACATATATCCTGAACCATTAAACCAGATGATTAAATAAGACTGCTGTGAAAATCACGATAACCTTAATATTTGGACAAAGGGCACATTCACACTAATAATCTCATTGTCAATCATGGCAGATACACTTAGCATTGTCAAAGCATTTCCTGACTGCTGAATTTGCTTGTACTATGAAAGTCCTATGAGTTCCACTGTTTAATCAGCATCTCCCTGGGCAACAGTAAACTATTTATAAGAGCTGACATTTTTTTTATCTGGCCACCAGACTGGCTCGGTCCAGCATAACGGTCAGTACAAGCACTATACGGTGGCTTTCTGATTCTCCTGGAGCTTTGATTCAAATCAACCTCGCCCCTAAGTCACAAGTCACTATGTACACACTACTCCACTCAAATCATTTCCACAGTGTTTGCTACTAACACAGGAACTTTTGTTCCTGTTCATGATTGTGCTTTGGGTGATAGGGTATCTTTGGAATCTGAAACCTAAACCTCTCCAGTTTAGTAGTATTGCCTCCATGGAAATACAGAGGAACATGGCCTATAAAAGCATTATTCTTCTTTTCATTTTTAAAACATGTATTTTTAAGTTATTAACTACTGGTGTGTATTAGAAAATTATCCAGATGACCATCACTTAGCTGAAGTCTAATAAGAAATGAAAGGCAGTGTGACATCATATTCAAGCATTGTGGGACAGGCAGTCTGCTTGGTTAAACTTTTACTTCACTGTATTATTGAAAATGGTGGTTAGAGTCTAGTTAATCTGTAAAACTACATAAAGTGTGTTAAATATATACTCCAGCTGTTAGTCTCTACTTTGGACTTAGTGTCAGTCATTTCAAATTGCTGCTCTGCATACAATATAACGAGGCCTGACTTTTCTTAAAGTGATTTAACATTACTGAAATGCTGACAAGGAAATGGCCATAAAGCAGCTCTTAACTCTCACTGTAAAACGAGAAGTCACTGACAGCCGTGCCACATAAAAGAACCTATTCTCTCGTTCTCATTCTAAAGTGTGAAACAGGAGTTTACTGGGTGCACCGTGTTTCGTTTTGGAATTCAATGGAATGTTTAAATGACAACCAAAAACCTGTCAGCCAGGCCGGCCGTGTATGACGCATTTTTGTGTGGCTAAGTGTTACAGCCAAAGTGCCGTCGACTCTTCACACGACAATCTATTCACTTATTCTCTATCATTACATATCAAATGACGTCCGCCATTAATCTAGACTCCTGTGGGATTAGGAAATGAAATATTCCGGGGTTATAGGTCATTAATAGTAAGTAAGTAGTCATGACTGTGCAATACACATAGTCTATGCCGACACCTGTAGGGTTAAATCACAAACTTCCGCATAACTCAATTCATTTGAGACTTTTTCAATGTAGCGTAGGCTACTAAGAGGTCATCTACTTCATATGAACAAATAAACGTCATTTGATTCGATTCGGTGTAGTAAATCAACTACTTATGACCTCATTCATGAATTCAGCCCTGATTATAATATGTGATTAACAAAGTTGCCTATATTAGGCTATTTATATGCAGCCAGGTATCTAATTACCTAACTGTTTTATCTTGATCTTTAAAAAGTAATACAGATAAGCAGGTTGTTTGAAAGACAGTGTGACTTACTGGTTTAGGCATGGTCGCTCCTGTTGTGTGTCTGCGTTCAGGAGAAATAAAGGTGAGCTCACACAGAACCGGCTTTAGCTGTTCTTGCTTGAGCGTGCGCGCGCGCGGAGCGGAGTGACTGAGCTCGGGAGGCGAGTGCTCGGGTTGAGGTTCATTTCTGACTCATTGTCAATAGATGGTGTCAGAGCCTCGCCCCGATAATGGCCACGATAAAGCCTGAGCGCGTTCCAAGTTAAAGAGTGCCAAAGCTCCACTTTAACACACAATTAGCGAGTTGTGGAGCACCTTGAGAAACGCGACCTTTGTTCCCTGACGGAGAGCAGACAGTGTTCGCCGACCTCCTGCGCGCAACCCGCATTAATAAGGCTTCATATGGGCTATGACGGTTTCGGGCCAAATGGGCGGAGACCGACAGGTGCACACACACCGAACAAGTCTTGAGCTAGTGAGCAGGTGCCGAGGCTAGTTCCTGCTAAAGGAGTTCTGCTAAAATGACAACGCGTACACAGTGATAGGGCGGCAGACAAAGGTTTATTGTCTACAAAAGTGCTATCACCATCCATTTTGCATGACAGATTTTTTTTCCTACCATGGGTGTGTATGTTTAGACGGAAATCCACCCTTAATGACTGCTACATGCACGCTGGGCGTGGTAGTATCGTACCAGATTTTAAGTATCACAGGTCACCCAGTGGTATGCGCTTTCCCTCAGTGCAAACTGTGCCCTATATCTAACTGATGATTTGTAGTGATGACATTCTTTCAACGTGCATTTTTTTCTACCACTTGAAGTCACCATTGCTATTTAGCCTCGAGACAAAATCTGACTGCTATGAATGCAAGAAAGTAGCAGGAAACAAAGTGCAGATGCAATACAATTCATAGATCACAGTAGCTCATAAAAGAAGCTGTATTTTATACAGAAATGATATACACAATTACACACTTCTTAGAAGCTCCTGTTATATCACAGATACATATACCTTTTTTTCTGCTTCAAAATACATTGGTAGAAAAATGTCTGACAGATTTATAGATGTTATAAAAACAGAACATGTTATACATATGACTCTCTGACATCTAAAATCCCCAACAGTTGTTGGCTACGGCAGTGCAATTGACCGTTGTTAGATTCTTCAGATTCAGTCTCTGCTACTGTCCCCTGTCGTGACTCTGGTGGGGTAGATGATGCAGCCAATACATCACTCCTCTCTCCACCCCAGCAACTGCTATGTTTCACTGAGCAGGAATCTGATGGTTCTGCTGTTGGGAATGTGGACTGACTGCATGTGTGTCTTGACAGACATCTGGCAGCGTCAACAGTCAATGGGCTGCAGCGAGAAAGCAGAGTGTGTGGATTGTCTTGAACTGCTTGCTCATAGGATGGAGGATTACTTGAAATCCTGCTGTCCACATGCTGGAACACTTCCTCACTAGACAATCGTTGGGCCTTTTGTGAAATGAGGAAGGTTCTGTCAATAGGAAGAATTTCAGGCAGAGTCTGGCTGTGGCGTAAGGCCTTCTGGGCGCGTTTGCTAATGCCACCTCGAGAAAAGCTGACCTTAGTCCGAGAATTTGGGGCTTTCATTGATTGGGAGCGTTTCTTGGTGGCCTCACCAGTTCCATGTGCCTTTGAACGGGTAGGAGAAGACAGTTTACGTTGGATGGCGTGTCTCTGACCGCAAGCTGAAGATGAAACAATAGGGGAGCTAGTTTGGAAACAACTCTCTGAGGCGCTGGATAAGTTGCTTTCCAGAGAACTAGAGGAGCAGCATGAACAGTCTTTAGAAGTACGCTGGAGATGCTCATTTAGAGATGAAATATAGATGTTCTTATTCACAGGTAAAAACCTTTTGCCCGCCCCCAACAAAACGCATTCATCCGAGGTCTGTTTTGTCAAATGATGTCCATAAAAGTCTCTGGCTGTGTGACTCCTGGTTAGGGCAGACTGGTTTCGTGCACTTTTGTTGAAGACAATTGTTGGCTCAGAGCACCTGCGAATAAAAGGTTTGCCAGCGTGTTTCTCCATAGCATCAGGGGAGGAGGACACTTGAAAGCGATTTGGAGTTTTCTCTTCATTGTCAGAATGGAAGGCGTTCATTTCTGTGTAGCTCCCTTTATACCCATCCCCATCAGGGTCATTGCTATCATAGGCAGAATCATGATGGAGTGAGGACATTGAATCTGACAGAGGAAACAAAGAACATGCTATATAAATAAAACAAATCTTAATCTTAAAATATTAATTTTAAGATTAAATATTATTATGTGAAGCAATTCAGATGTTTTTTTTTATTAAAGTATATTACCATGTGTATCACTGAGTTCATCCTCTTCTGGGTCCCCAAGAAGTGTGAGTGCAGCCTTTCCAAATATTTCACAGCAGTTATCAATGAGGAACTGAGTCAGTTTTGAGACCTAAATCATAATGATTTGAGTTAGTAACATACAAAACTGAACAACAGAACCTGTTAGAACTCACTTCAACAACACACATAGTTTGATATTAATAAATATACATATTATAAGTATGAATTACAGCATAAAGTAGCATACTCACATTTTTTATCATTTCAATGTTGTCAGTTTGGAGCAAGTTGGGTGAAACACAAACCGCTAAACTGCTGGAATCCATCTTGTTTTTATCTGTATTGGCACTTATGTGGTACAGCAAAACAATTAGGAGTTTCAGAAGGACAATATTTGGCTCTGGAAGCTTTCCGATCACCCTGAAAGGAAATAAGCACAAGAGCAACAATAAATTACATTTGTTATTTGTTAACTAATTTGTTACCCAAACTTCAATGAAAGCTATGTCATTATTACAATTTAAAAAATCAGACTTACAGCTGGAGATCAGTGCACCTTTCATGTAACTCCTGCTTCTGCATTGCTGTTATCCAGGTCTGGTACTGATCCACCATTAGCAAACTGCCAGGCAGGTGCCTCAAGAAATCCTGCCATTCATTACATTAGATTCAGAGTGTTAACATACTTATAGGTATTACCACATATGTTTAAAGACCACATAGATATGGCTGGTAGATACGATTTCACTCAATAAGTGTTACCTTGAGGAGATCAGCTAGTAAGATCACATGCTTATTTGTCAGATCCACTTCCACTCCGTTGTTGAGTTGCTCCTTGATCTCTTTCAGAGCCCTGGCATTCCCAGCTTTCCTGAACACTCCTTCTGTACGTGGGCCCTTTCTGCATAGCACCAAGAGAATCTCCTGAAGGACAATTGCATGACAGGAAAAAAAGGACAGGAAATATAAAAAAAAGTTGATATTATATATAATACAAACATACAAAAAAGTCACATTTAATTTAGATGAATTTTAGACATACCATAATGGGTTTTGGAGGATTGCCATTTTTTTCACAAACATCTGATAAAGCTTTTCCAAAAAGTGACTTTTTTTGAAGTTGAGTAGCACATCCAGAATCCATCTGTTTTCTCTTTACCCGCTGTAAAAGGCTTTTCCAGCGCTTTTGGTTGATATTGTCTATTAAGGCAAATAAACAAATACAAACATAACCTATGGATTTGAATAGGAATTTACATAAAATGTAATGTCATCTCTTACAGCAAATCAGTTTGGTGAATTATAAATACTGTAACATGTTTTACATAAACAATAAAGTGAAGAGAACTTTTCAGAACTTACCAGTGTGGAAGGAGTTTGTCACCTTGCCCTCATTTGTTTGCTTAAGTTGGGAGAGTCCCATATTCATATGAACCTGAAAGCAAAAGAGAAATCAGTTAAAGCCCTGTACCAACATTCTCAACTCTGCCCTATACTAAGACTTGTAGTTAGTAGTTTAAACTGATATTTTACAGATCTCCTCAGCATTCAGCATGACTGCAGGTGAAAGAGAAGGACTGAGATTCCAGGGCGCATTCCAATTGCAGTTTTGTGAACAGGATTTAATCTATTAAGGTGTTTAGCAGATCAATGGAGCATGGCTCTTCACTATTATTCTTGTGTGCCCTTTGATTTACAAAGTGCTGTATGCATAAAATGTGGAGTTGAGTTACCATTGGGGTTGGCATGATGAGTTGGTCCATGCTGTTCTCAGCCTGGGATTTTGTCTAAAACAAAAGAACAATTCAAATGTTTATCTTGTCAGTGAAATAACACAGTGCATAGCAATCCAAACATGCACTAATCAAATTCCCTGATGTCATTAAGAGACAATAGGTATGTGGAATGGGTGTCTAAAGGTGAGAACTTACCACAACGTGGCCACTCAACACCTTCATCAGTGCGTTATGGTGTGATGTCTACAAAATACTCTCTTGTCAGCGTACCTGGCAAATAAAAATTTATAATATGTTTAAATCATAACAAATATTGTTGGGATTAAATGCAAAACAAATATTTTATTCTGTACTATCTAGATTTAAAGAGCTGCATAATTTGATCTAGAATATGTTATGCTTATATGACTCTGTAGGACTATATAATGTGTTATGGATGTCAAATTATACATTTTAAAACAACTGTACATATTACATATGGTATTTATGTGTGTAAGCATGCAATTAGAATGCACTGTAATGAAAAACGCACTGCTCTTAATTAAATACATGACCTTCAGATCCCATATAATTCACACAAAAAAACTATTCTTGTAAATCAAACACAAGCCTATGACATACCTAAAACTTTGTCACATTATAAGTCAAAAAGCTGAAAAAAGTAGTTTTTCTCACCTTTTGAAAGCATCCAGTCTCCAGTTCAATACAGAAACAGTGAAAGTAGTTGTATTGACATGAGAGCAACACAACGCCAACACACGACTGAGGCAGACTAACTTAGAGCGACCCACTGCACGCTACAAAACTAATGTGGGTGGGCAGAAAGGGAAATTCTGATGTGCAATGGAGACAGGAAGCAGCATCACGGACTCCCACTATCAACACCCCCTTTAGATATGTAGGGCAACAACACATATGCTTGTGGGTGGAAAGTGTCACATGCATCACTCTAGCTTGAGAGTAAATCTAGCAGGTAACACCTAGGTGAAATAGAGCAGTGGTTTGCACAAAGTTCAGTTCCAGAGTAAGTCTATGGATAACTCAAAGGGCTAATTTTAATAAAAAATAAATAAAAAGTCTAAAGAGAGACATAGACTTACAGCTTATCTTAACGTTAACAAACAGAAAGCATACTCAGAACAAAACAACCGTTTAATTTTTAAAGGTGGACCATTTCTTTTGAAAAATGCTGGCATCCAATTTACAGTAAAGATGTATTTTTGGGATAATTACTTGCCGAGCATGCATTTACTGTAATAGAACTTGTATAATGAATCATTGTAGAAGAGCCTGCTGCTGGGGTGGGAATTTTTAAGAACGACAGAAAAATCATTGCGAGATTCAACATTTGACACTGCTTTGTTTTCACTGGCTTACTGTCATTTCATGAAAACAATGAAATGAGTGATTTTGCCATTTCTTGTAATTGGCCAACCATATCTGTCTGGCCTCCTACTATGTACAATCTCCATGTAAATTAGTTTCAGATCAGTATCTCTTTGGCTTACAAAGCACCGTGTGGGCAGTTTAACCTGAGAAACTTCAGTAGACCAAAACACATAGAAAAAAGCAACTCTGGAGTGCAGTGTGATTTACTAGTTTTATTAGCAACACCCACCCCCAGTTGAAAAAAAACAAATCACACAGTCTGTTGTATGATATTGGGAAATAAAAAGTACCCAATTTCCAGCTCTAAAAGCAGTCAAAGTCAAAAAGTCTTCAGTAGTGTTCAGTTTGTAATATTACAGAGCGACAACTTCGCCAGTGAGTCACCAAACTTTCCCCACCATGGACCACTAGTTAATGTGAAAGCAAAAGGACACTTGTGAAGAAGGTGAATTAGGTAATACACAAGATATTACATGATATGTTAACATAAAAAAACAACATAAAAAAAACATAAATGTACCATACATTTTAATCACACATGTGGGTGAACTATTTTCAATGACCTTCAAAGCACCCACCAGGGAAAAACCTACATAGTATACGCATCATTCGTTTACTCGAGTGTGGGCAGACAGACCACCAAAGAGCATAAGGTTAATACCACAAGCCCACCCCACACTGGTACACTATTGCCAGAAAAATAACACTATATTTCTAACTGGTGAGTAACACAAAAAAGCCCAGTAAAGTATTACAAGAAGTCAAATGTTAGTGAATAGATAAACAAGCTATTAAGGTCTTTTCAAGCTTTTCTAGTTTCTGGTGAACTCCAAATAACAGTCTCTTTATTAGTCTTTTAAAATTTATGATCCCCATAACAAACCAAGAAATAATACCTACCCCCTGTAAAGGAATGGTTCAGTAAAAACAAGTAGGTATTAATAAACTCCATTAAGAAGGAGAATATATTTTTAGTAGCTATTTAAACTGCCTCAACTAATTATAGCAGTGAACCATGAAGCTGCGAAGTGCTGACAATGTTGAATGTTTTACTGCATGTGTTACTGGTAAATGTATCACCTTATACCTTTGCCTTCAGAAATTACCAGTCACAGCAGAACATTTTTAAAAAGTCTGAACAAATAGTAGAAAATGCAGACTGAAAAAACAAAACAAACAAACAACAAAAACCATCCAAATCAGCATGACCATTAATCTTGTTATTGAGGCATTTCTCATATTATCAGATAATCTTATCCCATGTGAAGAGAGGTGATATTAATCAATGCAAGATCTTTAACAATTACTATTGTATCAACCTAAATGTTCTATTTATCAAAGTATCAAAGCTCGTTTCTGATGGTGAAATGAGGTTGATCTTCTGGTTTGAAATCTTCATTTGGGCTGCCATCTTCATTCAGAATACGTCTGTGTGTGTAACCCACTATGGGGTACTTAGATTTGTAAGTTCCAGTGAATACACTCTCAAGGGACTCCAGCTCCTCTTTAGTAAGGCCCGTCTAACATTGGGGGAAAAAAAGAGAGTTAAAGTAATTCATTAACTTGTAAAGGCTATATCAGACCACTTCATTGAAAAGATCAGCAAATCATCAGCAACTCACTGTATCATGGGTCAGATCTTCAGGATTAAGGGACATTTTAGCCACAGCTCGGGTGGAGTCTTTGCCCACAAGGGCATTGTAAGGGGCACCCTTGCCATAAAATTCTGCAAAACAACCATATTCATTTTATTCATTTATACTGATCATACTTAAGGAATGTAACTAATAACGGCACCTGACTTCGGATCCTTGCAATCAAATCATATGAAGAAATTTCATTAGGTTTGTTTATTGATTTTTAATGTCATTTTAGCATCAGTGGCCATACATGTCAAACACAAGGTTACATCAATAAGGTGCACAAGTTCAACTTACAGACACAGTAATAGGGCAATTTTGTATGTCCAATTAACCTAACTTGCATGTCTTTGGACTGTGGGAGGAAACCAGAAAACCAGAGTACCCGGAGGAAACCCATGCAGACACAGGGAGGACACGGAGACTCCACACAGAAAGGACCCAGACCACCAGCCCACCTGGGAATCGAACCCAGGACCTGCTTGCTGTGAGGCAGCAGTTTACTCACAGTGCTGCCCAAGTTCAGGTGGTGAAATGAATAAGTCATTCGTTACACAGGAGGCAGCACACGTTAGTCTTGTAGCTGTTGATTTAGTAGCTAAACCACGTCTACAACTAACTTTTGCCGGATGTAACGTCAAACACGACTCCCTTCACGGCCATGTAAATGGGCAGCCCGTCCTGCGGAATGCACAAAGAAAGAACCGGACATTACATTTTCTGCATTACGGAAACACCTCACGACTCTTCCACTTCTGCGGTGGAAATAGTCTACCTCACTTCCATCGTATCGTCTTAACTCTTCCTCGGTGAATAATCGCACAGGTGTTGAGGCGGGTTTTATTTTTAATTTAGTCTCATCCGCCAAACAGATGAACATTAACGCAAAAAGGGTACTAAGTTGCGAATGAAGCATTATACACTGCCGTTATTATCCACTCCTCACAACGTGTCCGTGTAAAAATAAAGGAACGCTTTTAATATACAAACGAGTTCCAGAGACACATTTGCCCAAGGAATAAACAAAACCGGCAAAACCGTTTTCTCAGTTTTCCCTTCGAAGGTGTTTATGGAAATGTTGCGTGTTGACGGTCCAAACTTCCGCCTTCCTTCAGGCTTTTGTTTTGAAACCGGAGTTCGTGCCCGGATGTAGGTTAACCTACGGTGGCGTCTTACTTTATGTTTATTTATTTATTTAGAATCTAAAAGTAGTAGTTAAACGCATACGGTACTATACGGACAGCTTTTCAAACCATCATCATCATTATTATTTTAATAACAATAATTATTATTCCTCTGTAGTGGAAACAGCTGAACAGTTTCTCTTTCAGTCTGTGTATCAGGCGTCGTAGCAAATGTAGCCTGTTTTAAACAGTTGTTTTCAGGAATAATCTGGATTGACGCATAGTTCGTATAAAATTGGCCTGTTTTTCTAAATATCAGACTCTCGTTTAATTCGTATCCACGACTAAAGCTTAGTCTATTTGTTAACTTTTGTTACTTCTTCGAATTCCTGCTCACGTGCTTATCACGGGCTGTGTTGCGTGTTACT